>CM038145.1:168988857-169207556 GCA_021437245.1 Aegilops speltoides
ATGCCATCCGGTGAAAACAAGGAGAATAAGGCATATAGCCGCTGGATTTTCTTCAATTTACTGGCCAAATGAGATTGCCGGATCATAGAGCATCTGCAGAAGTTACGTTTGTTGCTACTAGGGGGCTAATGTCTATAAGCAACATAATCTTTCAAATTCCTTCAAAGGAAGTGCCAATGGGTTGAAACTTGTCTAAAATCTGACGAATGATGTTCTTTGACTTTCGAGGCAAAATTCCTGCCTAAGGCTGAATTTGAGGTACTCAGACCTCTTGGCGCAAGCGGGAGTATTTTTGGATTCATGCGCTGGCTGTGAGCAGTTTGTGACGAGGACATCAATACCATTATTACACCACAGCCCCTCTTGTTACATATCTGGGACCAATTACTAGAGCTCGCAGACGCCAATTAAATTACGGTACTTTCGTTTCTTGGTAATGATTCTAATGTTCATGAGAATATGATGCTGCCTAAATTGGATACATTTGTTTTGCTTACAAATGAAGGGCCTAGCTTGGAGAAGGATGAACATTGGAGCAAGAACACGCATGGAGTTGATGGCATGTGCAAGGGGATCAAGAAGCGGATTCTGGTGATGATTTCAGGACTTTGAAGCCACCATAAGGGTGCATGAAGCCTTGGACGAAATATACAAGATGCCACTTCATAATATTAGTCCATAGGCTATTCTAGGTGCGCGTCACCTTATTATTGGGCCAGGCCCATGTAATTTCGAAATACTTAAGTATAGGCTATTTTAGAGTCCGTATGTGTGGGGAAACAAGAGTTAGGGTTGGTTTGGACCCCATCCTCAAGGGCCACGAAATTCCTCCTTTTCCCCCATATATACAGCCCTTAGGCGTCGTTTAACTTCGGGTTTTGTTTAGATAAAAAGTTCGCCATAGCTGCATCTTGGCGTGCCGTTTGTGTTCAACGACCGGACAAAGCGTCCAGAACCCCACCTTGATCAATAAAGCTTTCATCTTATATTCGCAATATCCAGTTGCAATCTCAGTTTCTTGCTTGTTCTTCGTTTGCTCGCGAAAGCAGACCCTCGTGGTCAGTTGATCGTGCTCGGCGTAGTCAATAACCTCTCGGAGTTGGTTTAGCGATTGCTAAAGCGCGGCGTCCTCTCTGCCTTCGTAGTCGGATCATCAAAGTCGACTTCCACCAAAGCGAAATCCACCATCTCATCGAAAGGCGGGACACCTTTGCCTCTATCAAGTGGTATCAGATTTCCAGGTTGCTCGGTGAGATTTTCGATTTTCGTAGTTTAGATCGAGTCTATTCTTCATACCTACAGTCCACGAAAAAGCCACACCAAAAAAAAATTAGGGTTAGTTCATCATATCCCAACCAATCTGAGCCTTTGCATAATCTTTTCTGTATTTGCGTTGTTGAATTTGCGGTTGCATCGTCGTGTCTAGTTGCTGGTCTTAGAGTCTAGTCTTTTAGAGTTTCGAGTTCTGGTCATAAGTTGTCACGCCACCGCCGCACCATCATCATCGCCCTTGCCATCTACCACCACCGCTTATCCGCCACCGCTTCGAATCCGTATCCATATACCACCACCGCTGCCATATACCACCACCGCTGCCATATACCACCACCGCTGCCATATACCACCACCATATATCCACCACCAATCCGAGTTCCTTGCATATTAGGTTTGTTTTCGGGATCCATCTAATTTTCGATTCGTGTTTCCTGGTCTGAGTAGGTTTCGGATTCCAGCAATCTTTTGCCGTCCGTAGAAGAGTCCGGAAACCACCCTCCGTTTAGGCCCAAAATTTTCCAAAAACGCACGGGACAAAAAAATTTCTGGCTATCCTATTTTTAGGTGTTTCTAAGCGTATTGAGCCAGTCGCCGTTATAGAAAGTTTTTTTTGACCCGATTCCAGTTTTTGGGTCGGGCGTCGAAAAAAAATTGGTCGAAAAATTTCGTGCCCATCCTGTCGGTTTGACACAGGAAGAGTTTTGAGACACTCGCCATTATACTGATTTTCGCAAAAAAAAAAGCAGCGTATAAAAAAGCAGGTAAAAAAAAAAGAGGCGAAAAAAATTCAGAGTGTGCTTTTCCCTTGTTTACGTGCAGTAGCGTGATTTTGTTAGTGTTCTAGGCTCGCGTCTCTAGCGGTCTAGCCTAGGACCAACCTGATACCGTCGTTGGCGTTTATTCAACTTTGCATCTCTGAATTGATTATTGCTAACCTTTTTTTTGCTGCCATATTATAAGCCTTCAGCTCCACATACATCTCGTCGTGCGTTTGATTCTCCTTAGTGTCGCTATATCCAAGCATTGAGAGTTTTGACTTCTAGCGGTTGCCGATCACCGCTTTGCTGCTAGGTAAGAACTGGTAAGAATTTGAGATTTGCTTGACGGTTTGTATTTGTCCACCACACCACCACCACCACTTCCTAGTAGTTTGTAGGATCATATTCTTGTGTGTTTCTATTGCTGCTAACCATGGCATGATCACAAGCCGATGAGACTGATTGGGAGAACCTGACGAACAAACAGCTACATGATAAGTTTCGGCAAATGATGATTGGACAGGTGCAAGATGTGCTAAACAGATTTGACGAGGCCATGGAGAAGATAGATGGCATTGAGAAGGCGTTTGAAACAAAGCTTGATAGCAAGTTTGATGAATTGCTCGTGCGTTTTCCACAACCACCGCCGGCTGCACCTATCGCACCTCTGCAGCGACAACAACTCGCCCCTTCCGAATCGGTATGGGCCGAGCTCGGCGTGTTCCTATTGAGCGAGGACAAAATTCTGGTGCGGCTGCTCTGCTGTTGGTGTTTCTTTGGCTCCTGCTACTGCTGCTGCTTTGGTACCGGCGAGGATGATTATGTGGGAGATTACGAGGATGAGGTTGATCAACATCGAACTACGTGCAACCACCAGCACCACAACCACCGGTCGTCCACATGCAAATAATGGCAATGTTAGGGCTCCCCCTCAGTGCGAGATCATGACCATCTCCTAAACTGAAATTGAATATTCCACCATTAGAGGGTAGATATGTTCACGATATATATCTTACTTGGGAGTTAGAAACTGAACAACGATTTACATGTTTACAATATCACGAGGAGAGGCGTGTTCTGCTCTTTGTTTGTGCTTTCACTAGCTTTGCATGTGTTTGGTGGTCGAACATTGTAGATTATATCTGTTCCAGCTACTTGGGCTGCTTTGAAAACTGCTATGCGTACTCGTTGGGTTCCACCATATTATCAACGTGAATTGCTTCAAAAATTGCAGCGCTTAAGACAAGGAAAAAAATTCTGTAGAAGAATATTATCAGGAATTACAAACTGGCTTGATTAGATGTGGTATTGTTGAGGAGAATGAAGCTATGCTTGCACGTTTTCTGGGTGGATTAAATAGAGAGATTCAGACCATTCTAGATTATAAGGACTATAATAATATCACTCGTTTATTCCATCTTGCTTGTAAAGCTGAGCGTGAAGTCTTGAGGATCGACGGGCATTGGCGCGCACTAACTTTTACGCAGTCGACCTTCATCATGGACACCACGTGCATCATCTACTTCAATGCACCATCACCTCCATCGGTGCCACTTCCAACCGCGATACCGCAGCGAGGCACAACCACCACTATCTGCCAAGAGCACACTGCGGACCTGCGATAGAGGCAAAGGTGTCCCGTCTTCGATGAGATGGTGGATTTCGCTTTGGTGGAAGTCGACTTTGACGATCCGACTACTGAGCGTCGCGAGGGCGTCGCGTATAGCAATCGCTAAACCAACTCCGAGAGGTTATTGACCACGCCGAACACGATCAACGACCACGAAGGTCTGTTTCCTGCGAGCAAGCGAAGAACAAGCAAGCTGAGATTGCAATCTGGATATTGCGAATATAAGATGAAAGCTTTATTGATCAAGGTGGGGTTACGTGGCGTCTTTGTGCAGTCGTTGAACACAAGCGAAATGCGCGAAGTTGCAGCTATGGCGAACTTTTAATCTAAACAAAACCCAAGTCTAATCGGTGCCCTAAGGGCTGTATATATGGAGGAAGAGGGTGAATTTCGTGGCCCTTGGTGGAGGGGTCCGAAACTAACCCTATCTCTTGTTTCCCACACATACGGACTCTAAAATAGCCTATACTAATGTATTTCGAAATTACATGGGCCTGGCCCAATAATAAGGTGACGCAGCACCTAGAATAGCCTATGGGCGAATATTATGAAGTGGCATCTTGTATATTTCGTCCAAGGTTTCATGCACTCCTTATGGTGGCTTCAAAGTCCTGAAATCATCACTTGTAACTCCGTTCTTGATCCCCTTAGCATGCCATCAACTCCATGTGTGTTCTTGCTCCAATGTTCATCCTTCTCCAAGCTAGGCCCTTCATTTGTAAGCAAAACAAATGTATCCAATTTAGGCAGCATCATATTCTCATGAACATTAGAATCATTACCAAGAAAGCGAAAGTACAGTAATTTAGTTGGCGTCTTGTGAGCTCTAGTAATTGGTCCGGTATGTATAGCAGCAGGGCTGTGGGTGTAACAATGGTATTGATGTCCTCATCATGCATGAGCTCTTCTTCTTCCATGGCGTCAACAGGGCACACAAGTGATATTATTTGTCGTCGTTGTAAGGGAAGAGGACATTTTGCGAGAGAATGCAAATCTCAGCGTGTGATGATTGCTCTACGAGGATGGTGGGTATGAGTCCGCTAGTGACTATGATGAGAGACTTTGGCTCTTATTACACATGAGGAACACGGTGGAGATGATTACGATCATGAGACACAATACATGGCTGCTGAAGATCTTGACGGTATGAATGTTTAGTTGCTCAACGTGTTTTGAGTGTGCAGGTTACACAAGCTGAGCAAAATCAGAGGCATAATTTGTTCCATACAAGGGGAGTTGTGAAGGGCGTTCTATTAGCGTCATCATAGATGGAGGAGCTGCAACAACTTGGCTAGCATGGAGATGGTGGAGAAGCTATCTCTCACCACAAGACCACATCCACATCCTTACTACATCCAATGGTTCAACAACAACGGCAAGGTTAAGGTAACACGTCTTTGTTAGTGTGCATTTTAGTATCTCTACATATGCTGATTATGTTGATTGTGATGTGGTACCTATGCAAGCATGTTCCTTGTTACTTGGTAGACCATGGCAATTTGATAAAAATTTCTACACCATGGTAGAAATAATCAGTATACTCTTGTTCATAAGGATAAAAATATTACTTTGCTTCCTATGACTCTGATTCCATTTTGAAAGATGATATTAATAGAGCTAATAAAGCAAAACAGGAGAAAAATAAGAGTGAAAATCAGATTGTGGCAAAAGAATTTGAGCAACACATGAAGCCTAATAATAAACCATCCACTGTTGCTTCGAAATTAAATTAAAAGTGCATGTTTACTTGCCACCAAATCTGATATTGATGAGCTAGATTTTAGCAAATCTGTTTGCTATGCTTTTGTGTGCAAAGAGGCATTATTTTCATTCGAGGGCGTGCCTTCCTCTTTGCCCCTGCTGTCACTAACATTTTGCAGGAGTTTCGGCGTCTTTCCACAAGGCGTGCCACGGGATTACCACCTATTCGAGGATTGAGCATCAAATTGACTTAATTCCCGGTGCATCATTACCAACCGTGCACCATACCGTACCAATCCGGAGGAGGCGAAGGAGATTATCGTCAAGTACAGGAGCTGCTCGACAAAGGTTATATCGCGAATCCCTTAGTCCTTGTGCTGTTCCTATTATTCTAGTGCGAAAAAGGATGGTACGTCACGTATGTGTGTTGATTGTAGAGGCATTAATAATATTACTATTCGTTATCGTCACCCTATTCCTAGGCTAGATGATATGCTTGATGAATTGAGTGGCTCTACAATATTCTCCAAAGTTGATTTGCGTAGTGGATACCATCAAATTCGTATGAAATTGGGAGATGAATGGAAAACAGCATTTAAAACTAAGTTTGGATTATATGAGTGGTTAGTCATGCCTTTTGGGTTAACTAATGCACCTAGTACTTTCATGAGATTAATGAATGAAGTTTTACGTGCTTTTATTGGACGATTTGTGGTAGTCTATTTTGATGATATCTTGATTTATAGCAAATCTTTGGAAGAACATTTGGAACATTTACGTGCTGTTTTTAATGCTCTCGTGATGCACGTTTGTTTGGTAACCTTGGGAAGTGCACCTTTTGCACCGACCGAGTGTCTTTTCTTGGCTATGTTGTTACTCCATAGGAATTGAAGTTGATGAAGCCAAGATTGAAGCTATTGAGAGTTGGCGCAGCCCAAAGCGGTCACACAAGTGAGGAGTTTTCTTGGCCTCATTGGATTCTATAGGTGTTTTGTGAGAGATTTCAGCACCATTGCTGCACCTCTCAATGAGCTTACAAAGAAGGATGTGCCTTTTGTTTGGGGTACCATACGGGAAGAAGCCTTCACGGTGTTGAAAGATAAGTTGACACATGCTCCTTTACTCCAACTTCACGATTTTAATAAGACTTTTGAGCTTGAATGTGATGCTAGTGGAATTGGATTAGGAGGTGTGTTATTACAAGATGGTAAACCTGTTGCATACTTTTACGAAAAATTGAGTGGGCCTAGTCTGAACTATTCTACTTATGATAAAGAATTATATGCTCTTGTTAGGACTTTAGAGACATGGCAACATTATTTATGGCCCAAAGAATTTGTTATACATTACGATCACGAATCTTTGAAACATATTAAAAGTCAAGCTAAACTGAATCGTAGACATGCTAAATGGGTTGAATTCATTGAGACTTTCCCTTATGTCATTAAACACAAGAAGGGTAAAGAAAATGTTATTCTTGATGCATTGTCTCGTCGTTATACTATGCTTTCACAACTTGACTTTAAAATATTTGGTTTGGAGACCATCAAAGATCAATATGTGCATGATGCTGAATTTAGCGATGTATATTGTAGAATTGTAAAGAAGGTAGAACATGGAACAAGTTAAATCGTTAATGATGGATTTGTGTTTCGTTCTAACAAGCTATGCATTCCAGCTAGCTCCGTTAGTCTTTTGTTGTTGCGGGAGGCGCATGGAGGAGGACTAATGGGACACTTTGGCGTGAAGAAGGCGGAGGATATACTTGCTACACATTCCTTTTGGCCAAAGATGAGGCGGGATGTTGAGCGTTTTGTTGCTCGCTGCACTACATGTCAAAAAGCTAAGTCACGACTCAATCCTCATGGTTTATATATGCCTTTGCCTGTACCTAGTGTTCCTTGGGAGGATATATCTATGGACTTTGTTTTAGGTTTACCTCGAACAAAGAAGGGAGGATAGCATATTTGTTGTCGTGGATAGATTCTCGAAAATGGCACATTTTATACCATGTCATAAAAGCGATGATCTTTGTTAATGTTGCTGATTTGTTCTTTCGTGAAATTATTCGCTTGCATGGTGTGCCAAATACTATTGTTTCAGCTCGTGATACTAAATTTCTTAGCCACTTTTGGAGATGTTTATGGGCTAAGTTGGGGACTAAACTGCTTTTTAGTACTACTTATCACCCCCAAACTGATGGACAAACTGAAGTAGTCAATAGAACATTGTCTACTATGCTTAGGGCTGTTTTGAAGAATAATAAGAAAATGTGGGAAGAATGCTTGCCTCATATTGAATTTGCTTATAATCGTTCATTGCATTCTAATACTAAGATGTGCCCTTTTCAAATTGTGTATGGTTTCCTACCTCGTGCACCTATTGATTTATTGCCTCTTCCATCTTCGGAGAAGGTTAATTTTGATGCTAAAGAACGTTCTGAACTGATTTTAAAAATGCATGAGTTAACTAAGGAAAACATTGAGCGTATGAATGCTAAATATAAACTTCTGGAGATAAGGGTAGAAAACATGTTGTGTTTGCACTGGAGATCTTGTTTGGTTACATTTGCGTAAAGATAGATTTCCTAATTTGCATAAATCAAAGCTAATGCCACGTCTTGATGGTCCTTTTAAAGTGTTAGAGAAAATAAATGATAATGCATATAAACTTGAGCTACCTGCAGATTTTGGGGTTAGTCCCACTTTTAACATTGCAGATTTGAAGCCTTATTTGGGTGAGGAAGATGAGCTTCCGTCGAGGGCGACTTCATTTCAAGAAGGGAGGATGATGAGGACATCAATACCATTGTTACACCCACAGCCCCTCTGAGTTACATATCTGGGACCAATTACTAGAGCTCGCAAGACGCCAATTATATTACCGGTACTTTCGTTTCTTGGTAATGATTCTAATGTTCATGAGAATATGATCTGCCTAAATTGGATACATTTGTTTTGCTTACAAATGAAGGGCCTAGCTTGGAGAAGGATGAACATTGGAGCAAGAACACGCATGGAGTTGATGGCATGTGCAAGGGGATCAAGAACGGAGTTACAAGTGATGATTTCAGGACTTTGAAGCCACCATAAGGAGTGCATGAAGCCTTGGACGAAATATACAAGATGCCACTTCATAATATTCGTTCATAGGCTATTCTAGGTGCTGCGTCACCTTATTATTGGGCCAGGCCCATGTAATTTCGAAATACTTAAGTATAGGCTATTTTTAGAGTCCGTATGTGTGGGGAAACAAGAGTTAGGGTTGGTTTCGGACCCCACCCTCAAGGGCCACGAAATTCCCTCCTTTTCCCCCATATATACAGCCCTTGGGGAGTCGTTTAGACTTCGGGTTTTGTTTAGATCAAAAGTTCGCCATAGCTGCAACCGGCGTGCCGTTTGTGTTCAACGACCGGACAAAGGCATCACAGAACCCCACCTTGATCAATAAAGCTTTCATCTTATATTCGCAATATCCAGATTGCAATCTCAGTTTCTTGCTTGTTCTTCGTTTGCTCGCAGGAAAGCAGACCCTCGTGGTCGAGTTGATCGTGCTCGGCGTAGTCAATAACCTCTCGGAGTTGGTTTAGCGATTGCTAAGCGACGCGTCTCACGCCTTCGTAGTCGGATCGTCAAAGTCGACTTCCACCAAAGCGAAATCCACCATCTCATCGAAAGACGGGACACCTTTGCCTCTATCAGTTTGAGTACTTATGGGTCCGACACGGACTCCGAATGATAAAATTATGACCGTCTTAGTGAACATCTGTCCATTCTATGGCGGTCCTTGAAACTACTTCATTTTCTCGTGTGCTTTTTGCCTGATTGCCCCAAAATTTCTTGTCCTCTATAGAGGAGATATCGTTTCCACATATATATTTACCGATGCCAGGAGTTCCCTTTTGTTCTTGGCTTTCGCGCGCATGGGTTACAGCATGCCATCCGGCGAAAACAAGGAGAATAAGGCATATAGCCGCTGGAGTTTCTTCAATTTACGGCCAAATGAGATTGCCCGGATAATAGAGCATCCGAAGAAAGGTACGTTTGTCCCTACCAGGGGGACTAATGTCTCGAATTTCCTACAAAAGGAAGTGCCAATGGGTTAAGAAACTTGTCGGAAAAATAGCGACAAATGATGTTCTTTGACTTTCAGGGCCAAAAAGTCCTGCTTAAGGCTTAATTTGAGGGTACTCCGGGCCTCCTGGCGGGAGCGGGGAGTATTTTTTGGATTCGCGCGCTGGCTGCGAGGAGTTTGAGTACTTATGGGTCCAACACGGACTCCAAATGACAAAATTATGACCGTTTTAGTGAACATCTATCCATTCTATGGCAGTCCTTGAAAGTACTTCATTTTCTCGTGTGCTTTTTGCCTGATTGCCCAAAATTTCTTGTCCTCTATAGAGAAGATATCGTTTCCACTTATATATTGACCGATGCCAGGAATGCCCATTTGTTCTTGGCTTTCACGCACATGGGTTACAGCATGCCATCCGGTGAAAACAAGGAGAATAAGGCATATAGCCGCTGGATTTTCTTCAATTTACGGCCAATTGAGATTGCCCGGATCATAGAGCATCTGCGAGAAAATACGTTCGTCCCTACCGAGGGCTAATGTCTATAAGCAACATAATCTCTGGAATTCCCTTCAAAAGGAAGTGCCAATGGGTTTAGAAACTTGTCTGAAAAACAGCGACGAATGATGGTCTTTCACTTTCAGGGCCAAAAAGTCCTGCTTAAGGCTGAATTTGAGGGTACTCCGGGCCTCCTGGCGGAAGCGTGGTGTATTTTTTGGATTCCCGCGCTCGCCGCGAGCAGTTTCAGTACTTATAGGTCCGACACGGACTCTGAATGACAAAATTATGACCGTCTTAGTGAACATCTGTCCATTCTATGGCAGTCCTTGAAACTACTTCATTTTCTCGTGTGCTTTTTGCCCGATTGCCCCAAAATTTCTTGTCTTCTATAGAGGAGATATCGTTTCCACATATATATTGACCGATGCCAGGAATGCCCTCTTGTTCTTGGCTTTCACGCGCATGGGTTACAGCATGCCATCCGGCGAAAACAAGGAGAATAAGGCATATAGCCGCTAGATTTTCTTCAATTTACGGCCAAATGAGATTGCCCGGATCATAGAGCATCCGCAGAAAGGTACGTTTGTCCCTACCAGGGGGGCTAATGTCTATAAGCAACATAATCTCTCCAATTCCCTTCAAAAGGAAGTGCCAATGTGTTCAGAAACTTGTCTGAAATACAGCGACGAATGATGTTCTTTGACTTTCAGGGCCAAAAATTCCTGCTTAAGGCTGAATTTGTGGGTACTCCGAGCCTACTGGCGTAAGCATGGAGTATTTTTTGGATTCGCGCGCTGGCTGCGAGCAGTTTGAGTACTTATGGGTCCGTCAAGGACTCCGAATGATAAAATTATGACCGTCTTAGTGAACATCTATCCATTCTATGGCGGTCCTTGAAACTACTTCATTTTCTCGTGCGCTTTTTGCCTGATTGCCCAAAAATTTCTTGTCCTCTATAGAGGAGATATCGTTTCCACATATATATTTACCGATGCCAGGAGTTCCCTTTTGTTCTTGGCTTTCACGCGCATGGGTTACAACATGCCATTCGGCGAAAACAAGGAGAATAAGGCATATAGTCGCTAGATTTTCTTCAGTTTACGGCCCAATGAGATTGCCCGGATCATAGAGCATCTGCAGAGAGGTACGTTTGTCCCTACCAGGGGGACTAATGTCTATAAGCAACATAATCTCTCGAATTTCCTTCAAAAGGAAGTGCCTATGGGTTCAGAAACTTGTCTGGAAAATAGCGACGAATGATGTTCTTTGACATTCAGGGCCAAAAAGTCCTGCTTAAGGCTTAATTTGAGGGTACTCCGGGCCTCCTGACTCAAGCGTGGAGTATTTTTTAGATTCACGCGCTCGCTGCGAGCAGTTTGAGTACTTATGGGTCCGACACAGACTCCGAATGACAAAATTATGACCGTTTTAGTGAACATCTGTCCATTCTATGGAAGTCCTTGAAAGTACTTCATTTTCTCGTGCGCTTTTTGCCTGATTGCCCCAAAATTTCTTGTCCTCTATAGAGGATATATCGTTTCCACATATATATTGACCGATGCCAGGAATGGCCTTTTGTTCTTGGCTTTCATGCGCATGGGTTACAGCATGCCATCCGGCGAAATAAGGAGAATAAGGCATATAGCCGCTGGATTTTCTCCAATTTACGGCCAAATGAGATTGCCCGGATCATAGAGCATCTGCGGAAAGGTACGATTGTCCCTACCAGGGGGCCAATGTCTATAAGCAACATAATCTCTCGAATTCCCTTCAAAAGGAAGTGCCAATGGGTTCAGAAACTTGTTTGAAAAATAGCGACGAATGATGTTCTTTGACTTTCAGGGCCAAAAATTCCTGCTTAAGGCTGAATTTGAGGGTACTCCGGGCCTACTGGCGGAAGCGTGGAGTATTTTTTGGATTCGTGCGCTGGCCGCGAGCAGTTTCAGTACTTATGGGTCCGACACGGACTCCGAATGACAAAATTATGACCGTCTTAGTGAACATCTGTCCATTCTATGGCAGTCCTTGAAAGTACTTCATTTTCTCGTGCGCTTTTTGCCTGATTGCCCCAAAATTTCTTGTCCTCTATAGAGGAGATATCGTTTCCACATATATATTGACCGATGCGAGGAATGCCCTTTTGTTCTTGGCTTTCATGCGCATGAGTTACAGCATGCCATCCGGCGAAAACAAGGAGAATAAGGCATATAGCCGCTGGAGTTTCTTCAATTTATGGCCAAATGAGATTGCCCGGATCATAGAGCATCTGCAGAAAGGTACGTTTGTCCCTACCAGGGGGACTAATGTCTATAAGCTACATAATCTCTCGAATTTCCTTCAAAAGATAGTGCTAATGGGTTCAGAAACTTGTCTGAAAAACAGCGACGAATGATGTTCTTTGACTTTCAGGGCCAAAAATCATGCTTAAGGATGAATTTGAGGGTACTCCGGTCCTCCTGGCGCAAGCGGGGAGTATTTTTTGGATTCGCGCGCTGGCCGCGAGCAGTTTGAGTACCTATGGGTCCGACACGGACTCCGAATGACAAAATTATGACCGTTTTAGTGAACATCTGTCCATTCTATGGCAGCCCTTGAAAGTACTTCATTTTCTCGTGCGCTTTTTGCCTGATTGCCCCAAAATTTCTTGTCCTCTATAGAGGAGATATCATTTCCACATATATATTGACCGATGCGAGGAATGCCCTGTTGTTCTTGGCTTTCATGTGCATGAGTTACAGCATGCCATCCGGTGAAAACAAGGAGAATAAGGCATATAGCCGCTAGATTTTCTTCAATTTATGGCCAAATGAGATTGCCCGGATCATAGAGCATCTGCAAAAAGGTACGTTTGTCCCTACTAGGGGGACTAATGTCCATAAGCAACATAATCTCTCGAATTTCCTTCAAAAGGAAGTGCCAATGGGTTCAGAAACTTGTCTGAAAAATAGGGACGTATGATGTTCTTTGACTTTCAGTGCCAAAAAGGCCTGCTTAAGGCTGAATTTGAGGGTACTCCGGGTCTCCTGGCGGGAGCGAGGAGTATTTTTTGGATTCACGCGCTCGCCGTGAGCAGTTTGAGTACTTATGGGTCAGACACGGACTTTGAATGAAAAAATTATGACCGTTTTAGTGAACATCTGTCCATTCTATGGCAGTCCTTGAAAGTACTTCATTTTCTCGTGCGCTTTTTGCCTGATTGCCCCAAAATTTCTTGTCCTCTATAGAGGAGATATCATTTCCACATATATATTGACCGATGCCAGGAATACCCGTTTGTTCTTGGCTTTCATGCGCATGGGTTACAGCATGCCATCTGGTGAAAACAAGGAGAATAAGGCATATAGCCGCTGGATTTTCTTCAATTTACGGCCAAATGAGATTGCCCGGATCATAGAGCATCTGCAGAAAGGTGTGTTTGTCCCTACCAGGGGGGCTAATGTCTATAAGCAACATAATCTCTCAAATTCCCTTCAAAAGGAAGTGCCAATGGGTTCAGAAACTTGTCTGAAATACAGCGACAAATGATGTTCTTTGACTTTCAGGGCCAAAAAGTCCTGCTTAAGGCTGAATTTAAGGGTACTCCGGGCCTCCTGGCTCGAGCGGGGAGTATTTTTTGGATTCGCGCGCTGGCTGCAAGCAGTTTGAGTACTTATTGGTCCGACACGGACTCCAAATGATAAAATTATGACCGTCTTAGTGAACATCTGTCCATTCTTTGGCGGTCCTTGAAATTACATCATTTTCTCGTGCGCTTTTTGCCTGATTGCCCCGAAATTTCTTGTCCTCTATAGAGGAGATATCGTTTCCACATATATATTGACCGATGCCAGGAATGCCCTTTTGTTCTTGGCTTTCACGCGCACGGGTTACAGCATGCCATGCGGTGAAAACAAGGAGAATAAGGCATATAGCCGCTGGATTTTCTTCAATTTACGGCCAAATGAGATTTCCCGGATCATAGAGCATCTGCAGAAAGGTACGTTCGTCCCTACCAGGGGGGCTAATGTCTATAAGCAACATAATATCTCGAATTCCCTTCAAAAGAAAGTGCCAATGGGTTCAGAAACTTGTCTGAAAAACAGCGACGAATGATGTTCTTTCACTTTCAGGGCCAAAAAGTCCTGCTTAAGGCTGAATTTGAGGGTACTTCGGGCCTCCTGGCCGAAGCGTGGAGTATTGTTTGGATTCGCGCGCTCGCCGCGAGCAGTTTCAGTACTTATAGGTCCAACACGGACTCCAAATTACAAAATTATGACCGTCTTAGTGAACGTCTGTCCATTCTATGGCAGTCCTTGAAAGTACTTCATTTTCTCTTGTGCTTTTTGCCTGATTACCCCAAAATTTCTTGTCCTCTATAGAGGAGATATCGTTTCCACATATATATTTACCGATGCCAGGAATTCCCTTTTGTTCTTGGCTTTCACACGCATGGGTTACTGATAGAGGCGGGGGTGTCCCGATCTTTCGATGAGATGATAACTATCGATTTGGTGGAGACGACTTTGACGATCCGACTACAAACGTGCACGACGTTGCGCCTTAGCAATCGCTAAACCAACTCCGAGAGGTTATTGACCACGCGGAGCACAATCAACGACCACGAAGGTCTATTCACGCAAACAATCGAAGAACAAGCAAGAATATGATAAAAGCAATCTGAATATTGCAGTATGTATGAAGTATTGATAAAGGTGGGGATCCGTAAGCGGTCTTGGTCTGGTCGTTGGACACAAACGAAGTACACGAAGTTGCAATGGCTAACTTTTAACTAAACAAATCCCAAGGGAAAAGCTACTAGATGGATCTACTTATATAGGTGTTGGGGAACGTAGCAGAAATTCAAAATTTTCCTACGTGTCACCAAGATCTATCTATGGAGAAACCAGCAACGAGGGGAAGGAGAGTGCATCTACATACCCTTGTAGATCGCTAAGCGGAAGCGTTCAAGAGAACGGGGTTGAAGGAGTCGTACTCGTCGTGATCAAAATCACCAGAGATCCTAGTGCCGAATGGACGGCACCTCCGCGTTCAACACACGTACA
Source organism: Aegilops speltoides (assembly GCA_021437245.1). NCBI lineage: Eukaryota > Viridiplantae > Streptophyta > Magnoliopsida > Poales > Poaceae > Aegilops > Aegilops speltoides. Next base: position 169,003,837 of record CM038145.1, read on the forward strand.
GCCCGGTGACGTCTCCCATGCCTTGATCCAGCAAGAGAGAGGGAGAGGTTGAGGAAGACTCCATCCAGCAGCAGCACGACGGCGTGGTGGTGGTGGAGGCGTGGCAATCCTGCAGGAGCCGCCAAGCACCGCGGAGAGGAGGAGGACTTGGGAGAGGGGGAGGCTGCGCGAAACTTGTGTGAAGCTCCCATGCGCCTCCCACTATATATAGGGGTGGAGGGCTGGTTTCTTGCCCTCAAGTCCATTGGGGCATTGGCCAAGGTGGGAGGAAAGAAATCCCATCATTTCCTTCCCCACCGATTGTTATTCCCCTTTTTTAGGGATCTTGATCTTATCCCTTCGGGATATGACCTTATTCCTTCTAAGGGGGGATCTTGGTGCGCCTTGAACAGGGGCGTGGGGCCTTGCCTCCACTACCCACGTTCATGTGGGTCCCCCCATGCAGGTGGGCCCCACTCCGGAACCTTCTAGAACCTTCCCGGTACAATACCGAAAAATCCCGAACATTTTCCGGTGGCCAAAATAGGACTTCCCATATATAAATCTTTACCTCCGGACCATTCCGGAACTCCTCGTGACGTCCGGGATCTCATCCGGGACTCCGAACATCATTCGGTAACCACATACAAACTTCCTTTATAACCCTAGCGTCATCGAACCTTAAGTGTGTAGACCCTACGGGTTCGGGAACCATCTGAGACATGACCGAGGCGTTCTCCGGTCAATAACCAACAGCGGGATCTGGATACCCATGTTGGCTCCCACATGTTCCACGATGATCTCATCGGATGAACCACGATGTCAAGGACTCAATCGATCCCGTATACAATTCCCTTTGTCTAGCGGTATTGTACTTGCCCGAGATTCGATCGTCGGTATACCGTCGTTGTTCAATCTCGTTACCGGCAAGTCTCTTTACTCGTTCCGTAACACATCATCCGTGATCAACCCCTTGGTCACATTGTGCACATTATGATGATGTCCTACCGAAAGGGCCCAGAGATACCTCTCCGTTTACGGAGTGACAAATCCGATCTCGATCCGTGTCAACCCAAAAGACACTTTCGGAGATACATGTAGTGCACCCTTATAGTCACCCAGTTACGTTGTGACGTTTGATACACCCAAAGCACTCCTACGGTATCCGGGAGTTACACGATCTCATGGTCTAAGGAAGAGATACTTGACATTGGAAAAGCTCTAGCAAACGAACTACACTATCTTTGTGCTATGCTTAGGATTGGGTCTTGTCCATCACATCATTTGATGAGGACATCAATACAATTGTTACACCCACAGCCCCTGCTGCTATACATACTGGACCAATTACTAGAGCTCGCGCACGCCAACTAAATTACCAGGTACTTTCGTTTTTTGGTAATGATTCTAATGTTCATGAGAATATGATGCTGCCTAAATTGGATACATTTGTTTTGCTTACAAATGAAGGGCCTAGCTTGGAGAAGGATGAACATTGGAGCAAGAACAAGCATGGAGATGATGGCATGCGCAAGGGAGACAAGAATGGAGTTACAAGTGATGATTTCAGGACTTTGAAGCCACCATAATGAGTACATGAAGCCTTGGACGAAATATACAAGATGCCACTTCATAAATTTCGTCCAGAGGCTATTCTAGGTGCTGCGTCACCTTATTATTGGGCCAGGCCCATTAATTTCGAAATACATTAGTATAGGCTATTTTTAGAGTCCGTATGTGTGGGGAAACAAGAGATAGGGTTAGTTTCGGACCCCTCCACCAAGGGCCACGAAATTCACCCCCTCTTCCTCCATATATACAGCCCTTAGGGCACCGTTTAGACTTTGGGTTTTGTTTAGATTAAAAGTTCGCCATAGCTGCAACTTCGCGTACTTCATTTGTGTTCAACGACCAGACAAAGGCGTCACAGAACCCCACCTTGATCAATAAAGCTTTCATCTTATATTCGCAATATCCAGATTGCAATCTCAGTTTCTTGCTTGTTCTTCGTTTGCTCGCAGGAAACAGACCTTCGTGGTCAGGTTGATCGTGCTCCGGCGTGGTCAATAACCTCTCAGAGTTGGTTTAGCGATTGCTAAAGCGCGACGTACTTTCGCACGTTAAGTAGTCGGATCGTCAAAGTCGACTTCCACCAAAGCGAAATCCACCATCTCATCGAAAGACGGGACACCTTTGCCTTTATCAAGTGGTATCAGATTTCCAGGTTGCTCGGTGAGATTTTACAGTTTTTCGTAGTTTAGATCGAGTCTGTTCTTCATACCTATAGTCCATGAAAAAGCCAAAAAAAATTAGGGTTAGTTCATCCCGTCCGAACCAATCTGAGCCTTTGCATAATCTTTTCTGTATTTGCTTTGTTGAATTTGCGGTTGCATCGTCGTGTCAAGTTGCTGGTCTTAGCGTCTAGTCTTTTAGAGTTTCGAGTTTTGTTTCACAGGTTGTCACGTCGCCGCTGCCATATACCACCACCACATATTCACCGCCAATCCGAATCCATATACGCCACCACATATCCGCCGCCATCACGCCCATCCGAGTCCACCTGCAACATATATCCGCCACCTGTCCGAGTTCCACCAGATTCATCTCCGCCACCAGTCCGAGTTCCACCAGATTCATCTCCGCCACCAGTCCGAGTTCCACCAGATTCATCTCCGCCACCAGTCCGAGTTCCACCAGATTCATCTCCGCCACCAGTCCTAGTCCGAGTCCAGTAATTGTTGCATTGTTCTCGATTTCCAGATCACGCGATACTCCGAGTCGTGACAGCAGAGGACTCCCCAACGTCCAAGCCATCCGCAGAAGAAAAATATGATGAGGACATGACTATCTTGGATATGACCAAAAATATTGCATACATGCATATTTGTCAGGTGATTTCTAGTGTAAACTATTCAATAATCTATTTATGTTATCCAGAACAAACATACTTCACACACTTTTGCGTTTTGTTTAATTGCAGGTGTATGGGACATTTGTACAATCCACATATGAAGATAAGGAAGAAAGAGATGTTTATTTGCTGTTCAAAAAGTTCTCTCACGTCACTTTTGGCCCAAGAGAAGATAGAGTCCAAGTCTCTCACGTTCTGGACTCAGATTCGGACTGCACAGACATACCTGACTCAAAACGTCAACAACTTTTTCATACGGACTCCGAATTGGGTGATTCTTTTTTTGTTGGAAAATAGATTTCATGCTCTTTCCAGCACAATTGGAATCACCTTAAAATCCGTCCGGAGCGTTGAGTTGTGGACGAAACAATCTGACGCTGCAGCAGAATCCGAGTCAAACTACAAGTCCAAAGGTGTTACGTCACCTCCACTTGGGCCCATTGGCCTTGTACGACCTAGGGTTAGTTTTAGGCTGCCTTGGGACGTCCTCCCACCTCCTTGGCCGCCAACCCTTGCTCCTATATAAGTAGATCCATCTAGTAGCTTTTTCCTTGGGATTTGTTTAGTTAAAAGTTAGCCATTGCAACTTCGTGTGCCGTTTGTGTCCAACGACCAGACCAAGACCGCTTACGGATCCCCACCTTTATCCATACTACATACATAATCACAATATTCAGATTGCTTTTATCATATTCTTGCTTGTTCTTGATTGCTTGCAGGAATAGACCTTTGTGGTCAGGTTGATTGTGCTCGGCGTGGTCAATAACCTCTCGGAGTTGGTTTAGCGATTGCTAAGGCGCAGCGTCGTGCACGTTTGTAGTCGGATCGTCAAAGTCGTCTCCACCAAATCGATAGTTATCATCTCATCGAAGATCGGGACACCCCGCCTCTATCAAGTGGTATCAGTTTTCAGGTTGCTCGGTGAGATTTTACAGTTTTTCATAGTTTAGATCGCATCTGTCATTCATACCTATAGTCCATGAAAAAGCCACAAAAAAGTTAGATCTATTCATACTTTATCCAAGCCAGTCTGAGCTTTTGCAATTTTCTATTCGTTGCTTGCATAGTTGAATTATCGGTTGCATCGTCGTATCAGTTGCTGGTCTTAGTGTCTAGTTCCTTTAGAGTTTCGAGTTCTATTCACATTATTCCTTCCGCTGCTGCTGCATCATTATTCCTTCCGCTGTCCACCATCCCATCTATTAATTTCCACCACGTGCTACACGCTGTTCATTGTCACAATCATAGTTGAGGTCATTCACATCTTCGCTTGATCCAATCTGCATCTTATCTAGTTTGTCTTGGAAAGAGAGAGAAGAAACAAAAAAAAAGCGTGAGAAAAAAAGAGAAAAAAAAACGGATCTATGTAGAATCAATCTCGTACCTGAATTCGGATTGGAATCTGTTTTGCGCACTGTTCAGTAAAACAGGTGTATCTTCCTCATACGAAGTCCGTTTTGGCTCCGTGAGTACTCAAATTGAAGCTAGCAACGAGCCGCATCTAAATAGTTGCAGAAGCTAGTTCATTATTTGACACATCAAAATCGGCTTCTAAATAGGTCTTTTTGCCCTCTGAAGTTCGTGAATACAGCTTGTTCCAATTTTTCAGGCCAGTTTTAGAATTCTTTGACTCCTCATATCAACTCGGAATTGAGTGATTCTTTTTGCATTGGAAAACTTGAGTTAGTAGCATTCTTTGAAAGAATTTATCAGAAAATTGGCTCAAACTTTTCAAGAGGAAAGTTGGAGAGAGAGTTGTTGTATGTCCTGCTTGGTAGTTGTTTTTCATCATTATCTTCACTACCATTGTGATCTTCACTTATATCTTGCTGTCAAGAGCTACTTAGTATCCTTCATTGATGCTAGTTGTGCTACGCCGTGACCTCATTAGTGTTCTAGGCTCGCGTCTCTAGTCCGGTCTAGCCTAGGACCAGCACAGTACCGTCGTTGAGCGTTTATTCAACATTGCATCTTTGAATTGATTATTGCTAAATTTTTGCTACCATATATAGCCAACCCAGCTCCACATATTTCTACACCGTGTATACGTACGTTCCCCTGGCAATCGCTTTACACAATCTTCAGAGTTACTTGACACCGCTGGTTGCCTGTCACCACCTGCCGCATGGTAAGAACTTGTAAGATATTGATATTTGCTTTACTGTGAGCACTTTACAACCACATCCTAGTAGTTCATAGGAACATTATTCTCGAATTTTGTTTCTTGTTTCTACTAATCATGACAGATTTCGAAGATAGAAGTTCTTGGACGACGGACACATCTTCACCATCATGAGAGTTGGGACAACACACACAAGCACATGGTCAGGTTAGCTCTTTACCGTCATTTGAGGGTAGATTTAATCCTGCTGTTTATCTAGCTTGGGAGCTTGAAGTAGAACAAGTTTTTAGTCAGCATGTTTTTTCTGAACTTGAGCGAGTACGAGCTGCCACTAGAGCATTTACTGGTTTTGCTTCTGTTTGGTGGAGTGTGCATTGTAAGAAAAACATTGATAACCAACCCACAACTTGGAAAGATTTGAAAGATGTAATGAGAAAACAGTTTTTCCCTCCTTACTATCGTCGTGAATTGCTTCATAAATTTGAACAATTTAAACAAGGCAATAACACTGTTCATACTTACTACCAAGAGTTCAAATCTTATATGCATCATTGTGACATAGAAGAATCTGAGGATGATACAATGAATAGATTTTTTGGTGGTTTGAACCATGATATTCAGGCAAGATTTCAGTATATTCCTCGTTGCATTACCGGTATGTATGTTCGTGCTTGTACCTTTGAGAGACAGTTTACAGGAGGATGCATTGGGTGACTCAACAACTAACTATTCAGTTCATGCTCACCACCGTCGGTTGGTTCCTCCACCGTTGCACCTACTAGAGAAGCCCCACCTCGGATTGTGAGCGCGACATCATCTCAAGAGTATGGTGCATTGTCTACGTCTGTACCTACATCAGCTATGTCTTTGCGACAAGGTAACAGTAAAGGTATTCATGATATAACTTCACATGAGAATGATGCATCCCTAGTTAACTTGAATACATCATGTGTTGAGCTACCCACTACTTTGATCACACCACCTATTTTAGAGGATTATATTGATAATTTGACTTTTCCATGTGATCAAACAACTGAAATACCAACAATTTTGAGAGCACCCATTGAATTAACTGTTGATGCAAAAAAATCAATGTTTAATCATTTTGACATGACCTCTAATCTTGGTGATGATTCTGTGTCGAATGACTCATTGCATGTTTGCTTATCTAAGCATGTTGTAGCATGTAAATTTGATGCAAGTAAGGTTTATTCACCAACGTTGGGATGGTTTAATGATGAACATTGTCAATCTTTTGAAATAAATAAGAGCTTCACTTATATGTGCAAACTGAGTTGCAATATTTTCATGCCTTCTAGTTCTTCTGCTAATTTGTTGGCTTTAGATTTTATGAACTATGCAGGTTACCCATCTATTCATGTGTCATATATGCAAAAATCAAGGGAAGTAAAAATGGATGACATATACATATACAACATGTACACCTTGTCTCTTTTGTTAGCCACATTTCAGATTAAGCAACGCCGAGGACGGCTTTATTTTCAAGAAGGGGAGGATGATGAGGACATGACTATCTTGGATATGACCAAAAATATTGCATACATGCATATTTGTCAGGTGATTTCTAGTGTAAACTATTCAATAATCTATTTATGTTATCCAGAACAAACATACTTCACACACTTTTGCGTTTTGTTTAATTGCAGGTGTATGGGACATTTGTACAATCCACATATGAAGATAAGGAAGAAAGAGATGTTTATTTGCTGTTCAAAAAGTTCTCTCACGTCACTTTTGGCCCAAGAGAAGATAGAGTCCAAGTCTCTCACGTTCTGGACTCAGATTCGGACTGCACAGACATACCTGACTCAAAACGTCAACAACTTTTTCATACGGACTCCGAATTGGGTGATTCTTTTTTTGTTGGAAAATAGATTTCATGCTCTTTCCAGCACAATTGGAATCACCTTAAAATCCGTCCGGAGCGTTGAGTTGTGGACGAAACAATCTGACGCTGCAGCAGAATCCGAGTCAAACTACAAGTCCAAAGGTGTTACGTCACCTCCACTTGGGCCCATTGGCCTTGTACGACCTAGGGTTAGTTTTAGGCTGCCTTGGGACGTCCTCCCACCTCCTTGGCCGCCAACCCTTGCTCCTATATAAGTAGATCCATCTAGTAGCTTTTTCCTTGGGATTTGTTTAGTTAAAAGTTAGCCATTGCAACTTCGTGTACTTCGTTTGTGTCCAACGACCAGACCAAGACCGCTTACGGATCCCCACCTTTATCCATACTACATACATAATCACAATATTCAGATTGCTTTTATCATATTCTTGCTTGTTCTTCGATTGCTTGCAGGAATAGACCTTTGTGGTCAGGTTGATTGTGCTCCGGCGTGGTCAATAACCTCTCGGAGTTGGTTTAGCGATTGCTAAGGCGCAACGTCGTGCACGTTTGTAGTCGGATCGTCAAAGTCGTCTCCACCAAATCGATAGTTATCATCTCATCGAAAGATCGGGACACCCCGCCTCTATCAAAATAGTTCCAGTTTCAAAAAAAAAAAACTAAGTCTAGAAAATTCTGGCTAGGCAGTTTTTAGACCATTTGTAGACTTTTCCGAAAAAAAATTGTTGCGGAGCAAAAAAAAGGAAAAAAACAGTGCAAAAATAAAAGGAAAAAAAAGAGAAAAAAAAATTCAGAGTGTGCTCCTCCCTTGTTTACGTGCAGCGCCGTGATTTTGTTAGTGTTCTAGGCTCGCGTCTCTAGCACGGTCTAGCCTAGGACCAGCACAGTACCGTCGTTGAGCGTTTATTCAACTTTGCATCTCTGAATTGATTATTGCTGACCTTCCCAGCTCCACATACATCTACGTCGTGCGTTTGATTCTCCCTGGTAATCGCTATAGCCAAGTTTTGAGAGTTTTGACTACAACGGTTGCCGATCACCGCCTGCTGCTGGGTAAGAACTGGTAAGAATTTGAGATTTGCTTGACGGATTTGTGACTGTCCACCACACCACCACCACCACTTCCTAGTAGTCTGTAGGATCATATTCTTGTGTGTTTCTATTGCTACTAACCATGGCAGGATCACAAGCCGATGAGACTGATTGGGAGAACCTGACGAACAAACAGCTACATGATAAGTTTCAGCAAATGATGATTGGACAGGTGCAAGATGTGCTAAACAGATTTGATGAGGCCATGGAGAAGATAGATGGCATTGAGAAGACGTTTGAAACAAAGCTTGATAGCAAGTTTGATGAATTGCTCGCGCGTTTTCCACAACCACCGCCGGCTGCACCTATCGCACCTCTGCAAAGACAACAACTACGCCCCCTTCCGAATCAGTATGGACGAGCTCAGCGTGTTCCTATTGAGCCAGGGCAAAATTCTGGTGCCGCTGCTACTGCTGTTGGTGCTTCTTTGGCTCCTGCTACTGCGGCTGGTGGTACCGAGGAGGATGATGAGTATGTGGACGATTATGAGGATGAGGTTGATCAACATCAGAACTACGTGCAACCACCAGCACCACAACCACCAGGTCGTCCACATGCAAATAATGGCAATATTAGGGCTCCCCTCAGTGCGAGATCATGACCATCTCCCTAAACTGAAATTGAATATTCCACCATTTGAGGGTAGATATGTTCCTGATATATATCTTACTTGGGAGTTAGAAACTGAACAACGATTTACATGTTTACAATATCATGAGGAGAGACGTGTTCCTGCTGCTGTTTGTGCTTTCACTAGCTTTGCATGTGTTTGGTGGTCTGAACATTGTAGATTATATCCTGTTCCAGCTACTTGGGCTGCTTTGAAAACTGCTATGCGTACTCGTTGGGTTCCACCATATTATCAACGTGAATTACTTCAAAAATTGCAGCGCTTAAGACAAGGAAAAACTCGTAGAAGAATATTATCAGGAATTACAAACTGGCTTGATTAGATGTGGTATTGTTGAGGAGAATGAAGCTATGCTTGCATGTTTTCGGGTGGATTAAATAGAGAGATTCAGACCATTCTAGACTATAAGGATTATAATAATATCACTCGTTTATTCCATCTTGCTTGTAAAGCTGAGCGTGAAGTGCAGGATCGATGGGCATTGGCGCCGCACTAACTTTTCTGCAGGTCGACCTTCATCATGGACACCACGTGCATCATCTACTTCCTTTGCACCATCACCTCCTTGGTGCCACCTCCAACCGTGATACAAGAAAGCAGGCACAACCACCACTATCTCGCCAAGAGCACACTGCCGGGCCTGCACTGAGTTCTTCTTCTTCCATGGCGTCAACAGGGCACACAAGTGATATTATTTGTCGTCGTTGTAAGGGAAGAGGACATTTTGCGAGAGAATGCAAATCTCAGCGTGTGATGATTGCTCACGAGGATGGTGGGTATGAGTCCGCTAGTGACTATGATGAGGAGACTTTGGCTCTTATTACACATGAGGAACACGGTGGAGATGATTCGATCATGAGACACAATACATGGCTGCTGAAGATCTTGTGGTATGAATGTTTAGTTGCTCAACGTGTTTTGAGTGTGCAGGTTACACAAGCTGAGCAAAATCAGAGGCATAATTTGTTCCATACAAAGGAGTTGTGAAGGAACGTTCTATTCAGCGTCATCATAGATGGAGGGAGCTGCAACAACTTGGCTAGCATGGAGATGGTGGAGAAGCTATCTCGACCACAAGACCACATCCACATCCTTACTACATCCAATGGTTCAACAACAGCGGCAAGGTTAAGGTAACACGTCATTGTTAGTGTGCATTTTAGTATCTCTACATATGCTGATTATGTTGATTGTGATGTGGTACCTATGCAAGTATGTTCCTTATTACTTGGTCGACCATGGCAATTTGATAAAACTTCATACACCATGGTAGAAACAATCAGTATACTCTTGTTCATAAGGATAAAAATATTACTTTGCTTCCTATGACTCTGAGTCCATTTTGAAAGATGATATTAATAGAGCTAATAAAGCAAAACAGGAGAAAAATAAGAGTGAAAATCAGATTGTGGCAAAAGAATTTGAGCAACATATGAAGCCTAATAGTAAACCATCTAGTGTTGTTTCTGAAATTAAATTGAAAAGTGCATGTTTACTTGCCACTAAATCTGATATTGATGAACTAGATTTTAGCAAATCTGTTTGCTATGCTTTTGTGTGCAAAGAGGCATTATTTTCATTCGAGGACGTGCCTTCCTCTTTGCCCCTGCTATCACTAACATTTTGCGGGAGTTCACGACGTCTTTCCACAAGGCGTGCCACCGGATTACCACCTATTCGAGGGATTGAGCATCAAATTGACTTAATTCCCGGTGCATCATTACCCAACCGTGCACCATACCGTACCAATCCAGAGGAGACGAAGGAGATTATGCGTCAAGTACAGGAGCTGCTCGACAAAGGTTATATACGCGAATCCCTTAGTCCTTGTGCTGTTCCTATTATTCTAGTGCCGAAAAAGGATGGTACATCACGTATGTGTGTTGATTGTAGAGGCATTAATAATATTACTATTCGTTATCGTCACCCTATTCCTAGGCTAGATGATATGCTTGATGAATTGAGTGGTTCTACAATATTCTCCAAAGTTGATTTGCGTAGTGGATACCATCAAATTCGTATGAAATTGGGAGATGAATGGAAAACAGCATTTAAAACTAAGTTTGGATTATATGAGTGGTTAGTCATGCCTTTTGCGTTAACTAATGCACCTAGTACTTTCATGAGATTAATGAACGAAGTTTTACGTGCTTTCATTGGACGATTTGTGGTAGTCTATTTTCATGATATACTGATTTATAGCAAATCTTTGGAACAACATTCGGAACATTTACGTGCTGTTTTTAATGCTCTACGTGATGCACGTTTGTTTGGTAACCTTGGGAAGTGCACCTTTTGCACTGACCGAGTATCTTTTCTTGGCTATGTTGTTACTCCACAGGGAATTGAAGTTGATAAAGCCAAGATTGAAGCTATTGAGAGTTGGCCGCAGCCCAAAACGGTCACACAAGTGAGGAGTTTCCTTGGCCTCGCTGGTTTCTATAGGCGTTTTGTGAGAGATTTCAGCACCATTGCTGCACCTCTCAATGAGCTTACAAAGAAGGATGTGCCTTTTGTTTGGGGTACCGCACGGAAGAAGCCTTCACGGTATTGAAAGATAAGTTGACACATGCTCCTTTACTCCAACTTCCTGATTTTAATAAGACTTTTGAGCTTGAATGTGATGCTAGTGGAATTGGATTAGGAGGTGTGTTATTACAAGATGGCAAACCTGTTGCATACTTTTTTGAAAAATTGAGTGGGCCTAGTCTGAATTACTCTACTTATGATAAAGAATTATATGCTCTTGTTCGGACTTTAGAAACATGGCAACATTATTTATGGCCCAAAGAATTTGTTATACATTCGATCATGAATCTTTGAAACATATTAAAAGTCAAGCTAAACTGAATCGTAGACATGCTAAATGGGTTGAATTCATTGAGACTTTCCTTATGTCATTAAACACAAGAAGGGTAAAGAAAATGTTATTGCTGATGCACTCTGTCGCTATACTATGCTTTCACAACTTGACTTCAAAATATTTGGTTTGGAGACCATCAAAGATCAATATGTGCATGATGCTGATTTTAAAGATGTATTGCAGAATTGTAAAGAAGGAAGAACATGGAACAAGTTTGTCGTTAATGATGGATTTGTGTTCCGTGCTAACAAGCTATGCATTCCAGCTAGCTCCGTTCGTCTTTTGTTGTTGCAGGAGGCGCATGGAGGAGGACTAATGGGACACTTTGGCGTGAAGAAGACGGAGGACGTACTTGCTACACATTTCTTTTGGCCAAAGATGAGACGGATGTTGAGCGTTTTATTGCTCGCTGCACTACATGTCAAAAAGCTAAGTCACGACTCAATCCTCATGGTTTATATATGCCTTTGCACTGTACCTAGTGTTCCTTGGGAGGATATATCTATGTACTTTGTTTTAGGTTTACCTAGAACAAAGAAGGGAGGATAGCATATTTGTTGTCGTGGATAGATTCTCGAAAATGGCACACTTTATACCATGTCATAAAAGCGATGATGCTGTCAATGCTGCTGATTTGTTCATTCGTGAAATTATTCGCTTGCATGGTGTGCCAAATACTATTGTTTCAGATCGTGATACTAAGTTTCTTAGCCACTTTTGGAGATGTTTATGGGCTAAGTTGGGGACTAAACTGCTTTTTAGTACTACTTGTCACCCCCAAACTGATGGACAAACTGAAGTAGTCAATAGAACATTGTCTACTATGCTTAGGGCTGTTCTAAAGAATAATAAGAAAATGTGGGAGGAATGCTTGCCTCATATTGAATTTGCTTATAATCGTTCATTGCATTCTACTACTAAGATGTGCCCTTTTGAAGTTGTGTATGGTTTCCTACCTCGTGCACCTATTGATTTGTTGCCTCTTCCATCTTCGGAGAAGGTTAATTTTGATGCTAAAGAACGTGCTGAATTGATTTTAAAATGCATGAGTTAACTAAGGAAAACATTGAGCGTATGAATGCTAAATATAAACTTGCTGGAGATAAGGGTAGAAAACATGTTGTGTTTGCACCGGAGATCTTGTTTGGTTACATTTGCGTAAGGATAGATTTCTGATTTGCGCAAATCAAAGCTAATGCCACGTGCTGCTGGTCCCTTTAAGGTGTTGGAGAAAGTAAATGATAATGCATATAAACTTGAGCTGCTGCAGATTTTGGGGTTAGTCCCACTTTTAACATTGCAGATTTGAAGCCATATTTGGGTGAGGAAGATGAACTTCCGTCGAGGACGACTTCATTTCAAGAAGGGAGGATGATGAGGACATCAATACAATTGTTACACCCACAGCCCCTGCTGCTATACATCTTGGACCAATTACTAGAGCTCACAGACGCCAACTAAATTACCAGTACTTTCGTTTTTGGTAATGATTCTAATGTTCATGAGAATATGATGCTGCCTAAATTGGATACATTTGTTTTGCTTACAAATGAAGGGCCTAGCTTGGAGAAGGATGAACATTGGAGCAAGAACAAGCATGGAGATGATGGCATGCAAGGGAGACAAGAATGGAGTTACAAGTGATGATTTCAGGACTTTGAAGCCACCATAATGAGTACATGAAGCCTTGGACGAAATATACAAGATGCCACTTCATAAATTTCGTCCAGAGGCTATTCTAGGTGCTCGTCACCTTATTATTGGGCCAGGCCCATGTAATTTCGAAATACATTAGTATAGGCTATTTTTAGAGTCTCAGATGTGTGGGGAAACAAGAGATAGGGTTAGTTTGGACCCCTCCACCAAGGGCCACGAAATTCACCCCTCTTCCTCCATATATACAGCCCTTAGGGCACCGTTTAGACTTTGGGTTTTGTTTAGATTAAAAGTTCGCCATAGCTGCAGCTTCGCGTACTTCGTTTGTGTTCAACGACCAGACAAAGGCGTCACAGAACCCCACCTTGATCAATAAAGCTTTCATCTTATATTCGCAATATCCAGATTGCAATCTCAGTTTCTTGCTTGTTCTTCGTTTGCTCGCAGGAAACAGACCTTCGTGGTCAGGTTGATCATGCTCCAGCGTGGTCAATAACCTCTCGGAGTTGGTTTAGCGATTGCTAAGGCGCGACGTACTCGCACGTTCGTAGTCGGATCGTCAAAGTCGACTTCCACCAAAGCGAAATCCACCATCTCATCGAAAGATGGGACACCTTTGCCTTTATCATCATTCTCCTAATGATGTGATCCCGTTATCAACGACATCCAATGTCCATAGCCAGGAAACCATGACTATCTGTTGATCACAACGAGCTAGTCAACTAGAGGCTCACTAGGGACATATTGTGGTCTATGTATTCACATGTGTATTACGATTTCCGGATAATACAGTTATAGCATGAATAAAAGACAATTATCATGAACAAGGAAATATAATAATACTTTTATTATTGCCTCGAGGGCATATTTCCAACAGTCTCCCACTTGCACTAGAGTCAATAATCTAGTTCACATCGCCATGTGATTAACACTCACGGGTCACATCGCCATGTGACCAACATCATCAAATGAGTTCGGGGTTTGATCATGTTTTGCTTGAGAGAGGTTTTAGTCAACGGTGCGAACCTTTTAGATCCGTGTGTGCTTTGCAAATTTCTAGGTCATATTGTAAATGCTGCTTCCACACTCCACTTGGAGCTATTCCAAATGGTTGCTCCACTATCGTATCCGGTTTGCTACTCGAGTCACTCGGATAGGTGTTAAAGCTTGCATCGACGTAACCCTTTACGCCGAACTCTTTATCACCTCCATAATCGAGAAACATGTCCTTATTTACTTCAAGGACAATTTTGATCATTGTCTAATGATCCATTCTGGATCATTCTTGTACCCCTTGATGACTCATGGCAAGGCACACTTCGGTGCGGTACACAAGCATAGCATACTATAGAGCCTACGTCTGAAACATAGGGGACGACCTTCGTCCTTTCTGCTGTGGTCGAGCTTTAAGTCTTAACTTCATACCTTTCAACTCAGGCAAGAACTCCTTCTTGACTGATCCATCTTGAACACCTTCAAGATCATGTCAAAATACGTGCTCATTTGAAAGTACTATTAAGCATTTTGATCAATCTTATAGATCTTGATGCTTATTGTTCAAATAGCCTAATCCAGGTTTTCCATTGAAAAAAAAACACTTTTCAAATAACCCTATATGCTTTCCAGAAATTCTACATCATTTCTGATCAACAATATGTCAATAACATATACTCATCAGAAATTCTATAGTGCTCCCACTCACTTCTTTGGAAATACAAGTTTATCATAAACTTTGTATAAACCCAAAATCTTTGATCATCAAAGCGCACATTCCAACTCCGAGATGCTTACTCTAGTTCTTAGAAGGATCTCTAGAGCCAGCATACCTTTTAGCATCCTTAGGATCGACAAAAACTTCCTGATTGTATCACATACAACCTTTCCTTACGAAGACTGGTAAGGAAACTCGTTTTGACATCCATCTGCCAGATTTCATAAATGCAGCTAATGCTAACATGATTCCGACGGACTTAAGCATCGCTACGGATGAGAAAATCTCATCGTAGTCAACTCCTTGAACTTGTGAAAAACTCTTCGCTACAGGTCGAGCTTTATAGACGGTGACATCACCATCCACGTCCGTCTTCTTCTTAAAGATCCATTTTTCTCAATGGCTTGCCGATCAACGGGCAAGTCCACCAAAGTTCATGCTTTGTTCTGATACATGGATCCTATCTCGGATTTCATGGCTTCTAACCATTTTGTTGGAATTTGGGCCCACCATTGCTTCTCCATAGCTCGTAGGTTCATTGTTGTCTAGCAACATGACCTTCAAGACAGGATTACTGTACCACTCTAAAGTAGTATGCATCCTTGTCACCCTACGAGGTACGGTAGTGACTTGATCTGAAGTTTCATGATCATTATCATAAGCTTCTACTTCAATTGGTGTAGGTGCCACAGGAACAACTTCCTGTGCCCTGCTACACACTGGTTGAAGTGATGGTTCAATTACCTCATCAAGTCTCCACCATCCTCCCACTCAACATTTCGAGACAAACTTTTCCTCGATAAAGGACCCGATTCAAGAAACAATCTCTATTGCTTTCGGATCTGTATTAGGAGGTATACCCAACTGTTTTGGGTGTCCTATGAAGATGCATTTTATCCGCTTTGGGTTCGAGCTTATCAACCTGAAACTTTTTCACATAAGCGTCGCAGCCCCAAACCTTTAAGAAATGACAGCTTAGGTTTCTCTAAACCATAGTTCATACGGTGTCATCTCAACGGAATTACGTGGTGCCCTATTTAAAGTGAATGTGGTTGTCTCTAATGCCTAACCCATAAACGATAGTGGTAATTCGATAAGAGACATCATGGTACGCACCATATCCAATAGGGTGTAACTATGGTGTTCCAGGCGGTATTTAATTGTGAAACAATTTCCACAATGTCTTAATTGCGTGCCAAAGCTCGTAACTCAGATACTCATCTCTATGATCATATCATAGACATTTCATCCTCTTGTCACGATGATCTTCAACTTCACTCTGAAATTACTTGAACCATTCAATAATTCAGACTTGTGTTTCATCAAGTAAATATACTCTGCATCTACTCGAATCATCTGTGAAGTAAGAACATAACGATATTCACTGCATGCCTCAGCACTCATTGGACTGCACACATCAAAATGTGTTACTTCCAACAAGTTGCTATCTTGTTCCATTTTACTGAAAACGAGGCCTTTTAGTCATCTTGCCCATGTGGTATGATTTGCATATCTCAAGTGATTCAAAATCAAGTGAGTCCAAACGATCCATCTGCATGGAGTTTCTTCATGCGTATACACCAATAGACATGGTTCGCATGTCTCAAACTTTTCAAAGCAGTGAGTCCAAAGATCCATCAACATGGAGCTTTTCATGCGCTTTTACACCAATATGACTTACATGGCATTGCCACAAGTAAGTGGTACTATCATTACTATCTTATATCTTTTTGGCATGAAAATGTGTATCACTACGATCGAGATTCAATAAACCATTCCTTTAGGTGCAAGACCATTGAAGGTATTATTCAAATAAATAGAGTAACCATTATTCTCCTTAAATGAATAACCGTATCTGCGATAGACATAATCCAATCATGTCTATGCTCAACATAAACACCAAATCTCGATGGTAGAGGGAGCGTGCGATACTTGATCACATCAACCTGGAAACACTTCCAACACATATCGTCAGCTCACCTTTAGCTAGTCTCCGTATATTCCGTAGCTTTTATTTCGAGTTACTAACACTTAGCAACCGAACCGGTATCTAATACTTTGGTGCTACTAGGAGTACTAGTAAAGTACACATTAACATAATGTATATCCAATATACTTCTATCGACCTTGCCAGCCTTCTCATCTACCAAGTATCTAGGGTAATTCCGCTCCAGTGGTTGTTCCCCTTATTACAGAAGCACTTAGTCTCGGGTTTGGGTTCAACCTTGGGTTTCTTCACTAGAGCAGCAGCTGATTTGCCGTTTCATGAAGTATCCCTTCTTGCCCTTGCCCTTCTTGAAACTAGTGGTTTCACCAACCATCAACAATTGATGCTCCTTCTTGATTTCTACTTTCGCGGTGTCAAACATGTCGAATACCTCAAGGATCATCATATCTATCCTTGATATGTTATAGTTCATCACGAAGCTCTAGCAGCTTGGTGGCAATGACTTTGGAGAAACATCACTATCTCATCTGGAAGATCAACTCCCACTCGATTCTAGTGATTGTTGCACTCAGGCAATCTGAGCACAAACTCAACGGTTGAGCTTTTCTCCCTTAGTTTGCAGGCTAAGAAAATTGTCGGAGGTCTTATACCTCTTGACGTGGGCACGAGCCTGAAATCCCAATTTCAGCCCTCGAAAACATCTCATATGTTCCACGACGTTTCGAAAACGTCTTTGGTGCCTCAACTCTAAACCTTTTAACTGAACTATCACGTAGTTATCAAAACGTGTATGTCCTGATGTTCGCAACATCCACAAACGACATTTGGGGTTTAGCACACTGAGCGGTGCATTAAGGACATAAGCTTTCTACTGTCCGCATAATCACTACTTTCAACTTTCAACTATATTTTCTCTAGGAACATATCTAAACAGTGGAACTAAAGCGCGAGCTTACGACATAATTTGCAAAGATCTTTTGACTATGTTCAGGATAATTAAGTTCATCTTATGAACTCCCACTCAGATAGACATCCCTCTGGTCATCTAAGTGATTACATGATCCAAGTCAACTAGGCCGTGTCCGATCATCACGTGAGACGGACTAGTCATCATTGGTGAACATCTTCATGTTGATCATATCTACTATACGACTCATGCTCGACCTTTCGGTCTCCGTGTTCCGAGGCCATGTCTATACATGCTAGGCTCGTCAAGTTAATGATGAGGACATGACTACCTTGGATATGACCAAAAATATTGCATACATGCATATTTGTCAGGTGATTTCTAGTGCAAACTATTCAATAATCTATTTATGTTATCCAGAACAAAAATACTTCACACACTTTTGTGTTTTGTCTAATTGCAGGTGTATGGGACATTTGTACAATCCACATATGAAGATAAGGAAGAAAGAGATGTTTATTTGCTGTTCAAAAAGTTCTCTCACGTCACTTTTGGCCCAAGAGAAGATAGAGTCCAAGTCTCTCACGTTTTGGACTCAGATTCGGACTGCACAGACATACCTGACTCAAAACGCCAACAACTTTTTCATACGGACTCCGAATTGGGTGATTCTTTTTTTGTTGCAAAGCAGATTTCATGCTCTTTCCAGCACAATTGGAATCACCTTAAAATCCGTCCGGAGCGTTGAGTTATGGACGAAACAATCTGACGCTACAGCAGAATCCGAGTCAAACTACAAGTCCAAAGGTGTTACGTCACCTCCACCTGGGCCCATGAGCCTTGTACGACCTAGGGTTGGTTTTAGGCTGCCTTGGGACGTCCTCCCACCTCCTTGGCCGCCACCCCTTGCTCCTATATAAGTAGATCCATCTAGTAGCTTTTTCCTTGGGATTTGTTTAGTCAAAAGTTAGCCATTGCAACTTCGTGTACTTCGTTTGTGTCCAACGACCAGACCAAGACCGCTTACGGATCCCCACCTTTATCAATACTTCATATATACTCGCAATATTCAGATTGCTTTTATCATATTCTTGCTTGTTCTTCGATTGCTTGCAGGAATAGACCTTCGTGGTCAGGTTGATTGTGCTCCGGCGTGGTCAATAACCTCTCGGAGTTGGTTTAGCGATTGCTAAGGCGCAACGTCGTGCACGTTTCTAGTCGGATCGTTAAAGTCGTCTCCACCAAATCGATAGCTATCATCTCATCGAAAGATCGGGACACTCCGCCTCTATCAAGTGGTATCAGAGATTTTTACAGTTTTTCATAGTTTAGATCGCATCTGTCATTCGTACCTATTGTCCATGAAAAAGCCACAAAAAAAAGTTAGATCTATTCATTCTTTATCCAAGCCAGTCTGAGCCTTTGCAATTTTCTATTCATTGCTTGCATAGTTGAATTATCGGTTGCATCGTCGTGTCGGGTTGCTGGTCTTAGTGTCTAGTTCCTTTAGAGTTTGAGTTCTGTTCACATTAGTCACGCCGCTGCATCATTATCCCTTCCGCTATCCACCATCCCATCTATTAATTTCCACCACGTGCTACGCGCTGTTCATTGTCATAATCATAGTTGAGGTCATTCACATCTTCGCCTGATCCAATCTGCATCTTATCTAGTTTGTGTTGGAAAGAGGGAGAAAATAAAGAGCGAAAAAAGAGAGAAAAAAAGGAAAGAAAAAAAAGAAAGAGAAGAAAAAGAAAAAAAGCGTGAGGAAAAAAAGAGAGAAGGAAAAAAACGGATCTATCTAGAATCAGTCTCGTACCTAAATTCGGATTGGAATCTGTTTTGCGCACTGTTCAGTAAAACGGGTGTATCTTCCTCATACGAAGTCCGTTTTGGCTCCGTGAGTACTCAAATTGAAGCTAGCAACGAGCCGCATCTAAATAGTTGCAGAATCTAGTTCATTATTTAACACCTCAAAATCGGCTTCTAAATAGGTCTTTTTGCCCTCTGAAGTTCATGAACACAGCTTGTTCCAATTTTTCACGCCAGTTTTGGATTCTTTGACTCCTCATATCAACTCGGAATTGAGTGATTCTTTTTGCATTGGAAAGCTTGAGTTAGTTGCATTCTTTGAAAGAATTTATCAGAAATTGGCTCAAAGTTTTCAAGAGGAAAGTTGGAGAGAGAGTTGTTGTATGTCCTGCTTGGTAGTTGTTTTTCATCATTATCTTCACTACCGTTGTGATCTTCACTTATATCTTGCCGTCAAGAGCTACTTAGTATCCTTCATTGATGCTAGTTGTGCTACGCCGTGACCTCATTAGTGTTCTAGGCTCGTGTCTCTAGTCCGGTCTAGCCTAGGACCAGCACAGTACGTCGTTGAGCGTTTATTCAACATTGCATCTTTGAATTGATTATTGCTAAATTTTTGCTACCATATATAGCCAACCCAGCTCCACATATTTCTACACCGTGTATACGTACGTTCCCCTGGCAATCGCTTTACACAATCTTCAGAGTTACTTGACACCGCTGGTTGCCTGTCACCACCTGCCGCATGGTAAGAACTTGTAAGATATTGATATTTGCTTTACTGTGGGCACTTTACAACCACATCCTAGTAGTTCATAGGAACATTATTCTTGAATTTTGTTTCTTGTTTCTACTAATCATGACAGGTTCTGGAGATAGAAGTTCTTGGACGACGAACACATCTTCACCATCACGAGAGTTGGGACAACACACACAAGCACATGGCCAGGTTAGCTCTTTACCGTCATTTGAGGGTAGATTTAATCCTGCTATTTATCTAGCTTGGGAGCTTGAAGTAGAACAAGTTTTTAGTCAGCATGTTTTTTCTGAACTTGAGCGAGTACGAGCTGCCACTAGAGCATTTACTGGTTTTGCTTCTGTTTGGTGGAGTGTGCATTGTAAGAAAAACATTGATAACCAACCCACAACTTGGAAAGATTTGAAAGATGTAATGAGAAAACAGTTTTTCCTCCTTACTATCGTCGTGAATTGCTTCAAATTTGAACAATTTAAACAAGGCAATAACACTGTTCATACTTACTACCAAGAGTTCAAATCTTATATGCATCATTGTGACATAGAAGAATCTGAGGATGATACAATGAATAGATTTTTTGGTGGTTTGAACCATGATATTCAGGCAAGATTTCAGTATATTCCTCGTTGCATTACCGGTATGTATGTTCGTGCTTGTTCCTTTGAGAGACAGTTACAGGAGGATGCATTGGGTGACTACAAAAACTACTATTCCAGTTCATGCTCACCACCGTTGGTTGGTTCCTCCAACGTTGCACCTACTAGAGAAGCCCCACCTCGGATTGTGAGCGCGACATCATCTCAAGAGTATGGTGCATTGTCTACGTGTGTATCTACATCAGCTACGTCTTTGCGACAAGGTAACAGTAAAGGTATTGATGATATAACTTCACATGAGAATGATGCATCCCTAGTTAACTTGAATGCATCATGTGTTGAGTTACCTGGTGATTTGAGCACAACACCTATTTTAGAGAATCTTGATACTGTCATGAATGCGTCATGTGATCAAACAACTGAAATACCAACAATTTTGAGTGCACCCATTGAATTAACTGTTGATGCAAAAGAATCAATGTTTAATCATTTTGATATGACCTCTAATCTTGGTGATGATTCTGTGTCAAATGACTCATTGCATGTTTGCCTATCTAAGCATGTTGTAGCATGTAAATTTGATTCAAATAAGGTTTATTCACCAATGTTGGGATGGTTTAATGATGAACATTGTCAATCTTTTGAAATAAATAAGAGCTTCACTTATATGTGCAAACTGAGTTGCAATATTTTCATGCCTTCTAGTTCTTGTGCTAATTTGTTGGCTTTAGATTTTATGAACTATGCAAGTTACTCATCTATTCATGTGTCATATATGCAAAAATCAAGGGAAGTAAAAATGGATGACGTATACATATACAACATGTACACCTTGTCTCTTTCGTTAGCCACATTTCAGATTAAGCAACGCCGAGGACGGCTTTATTTTCAAGAAGCTGAGGATGATGAGGACATGACTACCTTGGATATGACCAAAAATATTGCATACATGCATATTTGTAAGGTGATTTCTAGTGCAAACTATTCAATAATCTATTTATGTTATCCAGAACAAAAATACTTCACACACTTTTGTGTTTTGTCTAATTGCAGGTGTATGGGACATTTGTACAATCCACATATGAAGATAAGGAAGAAAGAGATGTTTATTTGCTGTTCAAAAAGTTCTCTCACGTCATTTTTGGCCCAAGAGAAGATAGAGTCCAAGTCTCTCACGTTTTGGACTCAGATTCGGACTGCACAGACATACCTGACTCAAAACGCCAACAACTTTTTCATACGGACTCCGAATTGGGTGATTCTTTTTTTGTTGCAAAGTAGATTTCATGCTCTTTCCAGCACAATTGGAATCACCTTAAAATCCGTCCGGAGCGTTGAGTTATGGACGAAACAATCTGACGCTGCAGCAGAATCCGAGTCAAACTACAAGTCCAAAGGTGTTACGTCACCTCCACCTGGGCCCATGAGCCTTGTATGACCTAGGGTTGGTTTTAGGCTGCCTTGGGACGTCCTCCCACCTCCTTGGCCGCCACCCCTTGCTCCTATATAAGTAGATCCATCTAGTAGCTTTTTCCTTGGGATTTGTTTAGTCAAAAGTTAGCCATTGCAACTTCGTGTACTTCGTTTGTGTCCAACGACCAGACCAAGACCGCTTACGGATCCCCACCTTTATCAATACTTCATATATACTCGCAATATTCAGATTGCTTTTATCATATTCTTGCTTGTTCTTCGATTGCTTGCAGGAATAGACCTTCGTGGTCAGGTTGATTGTGCTCCGGCGTGGTCAATAACCTCTCGGAGTTGGTTTAGCGATTGCTAAGGCGCAACGTCGTGCACGTTTGTAGTCGGATCGTCAAAGTCGTCTCCACCAAATCGATAGCTATCATCTCATCGAAAGATCGGGACACTCCGCCTCTATCAGTTAACCCTAAGTGTTTTCGCTGTGTAAAACTGTCTTACACCCGTTGTATGTGAATATAAGAATCCATCACACCCGATCATCACGTGGTGCTTAGAAGCGACGAACTGTAGCAACTGTGCACAGTTAGGGGAGAACACTTCTTGAAATTTTGTAAGGGATCATCTTATTTACTACCGTCGTCCTAAGTAAACAAGATGCATAAACATGATAAACATCACATGCAATCAAATAGTGACATGATATGGCCAATATCATTTTGCTCCTTTTGATCTCCATCTTTGGGGCTCCATGATCATCATCGTCACTGGCATGACACCATGATCTCCATCATCATGATCTCCATCATCGTGTCTTTATGAAGTTGTCTCGCCAACTATTACTTCTACTACTATGGCTCCTGCCGGTTGTCATACTCATCGACAGTTTTACACAGCGAAAACACTTAGGGTTAACTGATAGAGGCCGGGGTGTCCCGATCTTTCGATGAGATGATAACTATCGATTTGGTGGAGACGACTTTGACGATCCGACTACAAACGTGCACGACGTTGCGCCTTAGCAATCGCTAAACCAACTCCGAGAGGTTATTGACCACGCCGGAGCACAATCAACCTGACCACGAAGGTCTATTCCTGCAAGCAATCGAAGAACAAGCAAGAATATGATAAAAGCAATCTGAATATTGCAAGTATGTATGAAGTATTGATAAAGGTGGGGATCCGTAAGCGGTCTTGGTCTGGTCGTTGGATACAAACGAAGTACACGAAGTTGCAATGGCTAACTTTTAACTAAACAAATCCCAAGGGAAAAGCTACTAGATGGATCTACTTATATAGGAGCAAGGGGTGGCGGCCAAGGAGGTGGGAGGACGTTCCAAGGCAGACTAAAACTAACTCTAGGTCGTACAAGGCCAATGGGCCCAAGTGTAGGTGACGTAACACCTTTGGACTTGTAGTTTGACTCGGATTCTGGTGCAGCGTCAGATTGTTTCGTCCATAACTCAACTCGCCGGACGGATTTTAAGGTGATTCCAATTGTGCTGGAAAGAGCATGAAATCTACTTTCCAACAAAAAAAGAATCACCCAATTCGGAGTCCGTATGAAAAAGTTGTTGGCGTTTTGAGTCAGGTATGTCTGTGCAGTCCGAATCTGAATCCAGAACGTGAGAGACTTGGACTCTATCTTCTCTTGGCCCAAAAGTGACGTGAGAAGACTTTTTGAATAGCAAATAAACATCTCTTTCTTCCTTATCTTCATATGTGGATTGTACAAATGTCCCATACACCTGCAATTAGACAGAACATAAAAGTGTGTGAAGTATTTTTGTTCTGGATAACATAAATAGATTATTGAATAGTTTGCACTAGAAATCACCTGACAAATATGCGTGTACGCACTATTTTTGGTCATATCCAAGGTAATCATGTCCTCATCAGTTACAGCATGCCATCCGGCGAAAACAAGGAGAATAAGGCATATAGCCGCTGGAGTTTCTTCAATTTACGGCCAAATGAGATTGCCGGATCATAGAGCATCTGCAGAAAGGTACATTTGTCCCTACCAGGGGGACTAATGTCTATAAGCAACATAATCTCTCGAATTTCCTTCAAAAGGAAGTGCCAATGGGTTCAGAAACTTGTCTGAAAAACAGCAACGAATGATGTTCGTTGACTTTCAGGACCATAAAGTCCTGCTTAAGGCTTAATTTGAGGGTACTCCGGGCCTCCTGGCCGGAGCGGGGAGTATATTTTGGATTCGCGCGCTGGCTGCAAGCAGTTTGAGTACTTATGGGTCCGACACGGACTCCGAATGACAAAATTATGACCGTTTTAGTGAACATCTGTCCATTCTATGGCAGCCCTTGAAAGTACTTCATTTTCTCGTGTGCTTTTTGCCTGATTGCCCAAAATTTCATGTCCTCTATAAAGAAGATATCGTTTCCACATATATATTGGCCGATGCTAGGAATGCCCTTTTGTTCTTGGCTTCACGCACATGGGTTACAGCATGCCATCCGGTGAAAACAACAAGAATAAGGCATATAGCTGCTGGATTTTCTTCAATTTACGGCCAAATGAGATTGCCCGGATCATAGAGCATCTGCAGAAAAGTACGTTAGTCCCTACCAGGGGGGCTAATGTCTATAAGCAACATAATCTCTCGAATTCCCTTCAAAAGGAAGTGCCAATGGGTTCAGAAACTTGTATGAAAAACAGCGACGAATGATGTTCTTTGACTTTCAAGGCCAAAAAGTCCTGCTTAGGGTTGAATTTGAGGGTACTCCGGGCCTCCTGGCAGAAGCGTGGAGTATTTTTTGGATTCGCACGCTCGCCGCGCGCAGTTTCAGTACTTATGGGTCCGACACGGACTCTAAATGACAAAATTATGACTGTTTTAGTGAACATCTTTCCATTCTATGGTAGTCCTTGAAAGTACTTCATTTTCTCGTGTGCTTTTTGCCCGATTGCCCCAAAATTTCTTGTCCTCTATAGAGGAGATATCGTTTCCACATATATATTGACCGATGCCAGGCATGTCCTTTTGTTCTTGGCTTTCACGAGCATGGGTTACAGCATGCCATCCGGTGAAAACAACAAGAATAAGGCATATAGCCGCTGGATTTGCTTCAACTTACGGCCAAATGAGATTGCCCGGATCATAGAGCATCTGCAGAAAGGTACGTTTGTCCCTACCAGGGGGGCTAATGTCTATAAGCAACATAATCTCTCGAATTCCCTTCAAAAGGAAGTGCCAATGGGTTCAGAAACTTGTCTGAAATACAGCGATGAATGATGTTCTTTGACTTTTAGGGCCAAAAATTCCTGCTTAAGGCTGAATTTGAGGGTACTACGGGCCTACTGGCGGAAGCGTGGAGTATTTTTTGGATTCGCGCGCTGGCTGCGAGCAGTTTGAGTACTTATGGGTCCGACACGGACTCCAAATGATAAAATTATGACCGTTTTAGTGAACATCTATCCATTCTATGGCGGTCCTTGAAAGTACTTCATTTTCTCGTGTGCTTTTTGCCTGATTGCCCAAAATTTCTTGTCCTCTATAGAGAAGATATTGTTTCCACATATATATTGACCGATGCCAGGAATTCCCTTTTGTTCTTGGCTTTCACGCACATGGGTTACAGCATGCCATCCGGTGAAAACAAGGAGAATAAGGCATATAGCCGATGGATTTTCTTCAATTTACGGCCAAATGAGATTGCCCGGATCATAGAGCATCTGCAGAAAGATACGTTCGTCCGTACCAGGGGGGCTAATGTCTATAAGCAACATAATCTCTCGAATTCCCTTCAAAAGGAAGTGCCAATGGGTTTAGAAACTTGTCTGAAAACAGCGACGAATGATGTTCTTTGACTTTCAGGGCCAAAAAGTCCTGCTTAAGGCTGAATTTGAGGGTACTCCGGGCCTCCTGGCGGAAGCGTGGAGTATTTTTTGGATTCAAGGCAGCTTTCCGCAAGTAGTTCGATACTTGTGGGTCCGACACGAACTCCGAATGACAAAATTATGACTGTTTTAGTGAACATATTTCCATTCTATGGCAGTCCTTGAAAGTACTTCATTTTCTCGTGTGCTTTTTGCCCGATTGCCCCATAATTTCTTGTCCTCTATAGAGGAGATATCGTTTCCACATATATATTGACCGATGCCAGGAATGCCCTTTTGTTCTTGGCTTTCACGCGCATGGGTTACAGCATGCCATCCGGTGAAAACAGGGAGAATAAGGCATATAGCCATTGTATTTTCTTCAATTTACGGCCAAATGAGATTGCCCATATCATAGAGCATCTGCAGAAAGGTACGTTTGTCCCTACCAGGGGGGCTAATGTGATGCGGAGCATCCTTCCATCATCCCCATGGACTCTACATCAACACATCCAACCCCACAAGGACCTATGACTCGAGCACGTGCAAGAGCTCTCGAAACCGAGGTGACATGAGACATGGTTACTACCTCAAACGGAAATGCTATGCATACTCAGGTACCAAGGAGTCAACCATGAAGAGGTTAGGAAGCAAGGAGAACCGGAAGCGGAAGACATGCATGAAGACGGAGAGGAGAAAGCAACAAGGACCAGAGAGGCCAGACGATCCGGACGGAGGCCCGGACGATCCGGACAGAGCCCGGATGATCCGGACCCCGGTCCGGACGATCCGGCTAAAGCGACCGAAGGCAACAGATGCTCTCCCCCAAAGCCGGACCATCCGGGCCCCGTCCCGGATCATCCGGACCCCGCCCGGACGTCCGGACCACCAGCCGGACATCCGGCCCTGCGCGACCGCCAGCCGACCCTCCGGCTCATCCGGGTCTCCACTCGGATCATCCTGACAAGCCCGGATCATCCGGACCCCCGTCCGGATCATCCGGCCAGCGCCTGTGTGCGCGTGTTGGGCTGAGCCCATGTACCCCTTCGCCCCAAACTCTATATATAGGACCCCCTTTCCTCACTTTAAGACTTAGCATTGGATTAGCTCATATTTGTGTGTGAGAGCCTTTGCTCATCCACTCGGTTACTTCTCCTCGGAGATCAGGACCTCCGTCTAGGAGAAGATCCCCCTGCGGATTCAAGACCCCTATCTAGGGAAGAACATCAAGGCCTCCTCTTGGAGATGAACGGTTCCTTTGTATCCTTACCCTAGTTGACTATGTAAATTGTGGATCTCATGTGTGTATGTTGATCTAGCACTTGTGTGATCGATTCCTTGTTGGTTGAGTGATTCTCTCTCGTTTTCCCCGTGATTCCCCTTGTGCTTCCGCGTGTTCTTCGTCTTTCCCCCGTAGGATCCCCTCCAAACGTGAAAGATCGACGAATTAGGGTTCCACCCTACATCATATGCTATCATGAGCCACGTTGATCACGTTTTTGGAGCCCCTACCCCGTGATTTCTAGCTTGATTTTGTTGTTTTCGTCCTAAAATCCGAAAATCCCCACAAAAATACCCCCCAAAATTTTTGTGATTTGTTGGTTTTGATGATGTTTTGTTGTTTTTGATCCGTGGATTCGGTGTGTAACTCGTGGATCTTGCTTTTCCCCACCTTCTCCCCCTCGAAATCTATCAAAAATCCCTGAAATCGTCAAATTTCTCCCCGTTTTCGAGTTCTTCCCGAGCAGCTCCCGTGCGTGGTTGACCTTCCCGGATCATCCAGACAAAGTCCCGGATCCGGACGTGCCCGGATCATCCGGCTCCTGGCCCAGAGCATCCGGCTTCCTCTGCCGAAACTGCACTTGTGCAGTCCCCCATCCACCACCACCACCACCTACACCTACATACACCCTCCCCACCCCATCCACCACCACTTCCACTTGCCAAAACCCCAAGACACAACCTTCGTACTACCATTCGAATTTGAGTTCGACAATTTGAGTGAGATTTCCGTGTCCTTTTGTGTTTCGGCTATCTAGGCGCGGTGCGACATCAACAACAAACGCTCATTTTGGTCGACTACTCATCTTCGTCACGGACGGTAACATCGATGACATCTTTGTCATACCTTGCAATTGCATTGATAACCATCATATACCATCTTTTGCGTTGCTTACCCACCGAGACTAGCCATTGAGTATTGCCGGCAACATGACTTGTGCACATTAGTTGCATACACCATATCATACATACAATCATGGTGCATATCTCGGAATCAACTTGTGTGTCACAAAGTTGTCACCGCATACACAATTGCTATCTTAGTTCGTGAAGTTTGCATAAGAAAAGAGATCAAAAGAGAAAGAGCCACTCAAGCTTTTAAGCAAAGAGGAAAGATAAGCAAAGAGCTTATAAGCAACAAGCATAGCATCATACAACATTAAGATTGTCATATAAGATCATCTTGGATCATTGCACCGATACACCATACATATAGCATACGTGGGATAGAGATCGTTGCATTTTTGCCTAGTAGGTTGTGCACAAGCTCCGTATTCGCCTATTGTGCAATCGTGCTAGCGTCTCTCTAGTATTGTGCAACAAGAGCATTTTCGTGGATTCCACATTTTGGCTCACTTTTGGTTTGCACAATCCCATTTATCTATTTGCGTGTGTGTTTCCGTGTACCACTACTTGCTTGGTCTACTTGTTGCATATGCGAATTTGTGAATCTTCTTCAACATTTTTGAGTCAAGCTAACGATTGCAATCAATTTTGTGCCACCATCCTAACCAAGCTCCACCAAAAGCTTTTACTTGTGTAGGTGTGAGAATCGACAAGGATCGGTACCAATAGTGCTATTTCATTGTCCGCATTTGAGTGAACTTGATTCATCTTCAACTTCGGTCAAAGTACATTGGTATTCGTTCTTCTCCTTCTACCACTCACAATTTGCTTGAAATGATGGATTGGCCAAGTTCTTCTACAAATCCACTCTTCATCGAGCAAGGCGACGACATGTCATCATCGTCACCAAGAGCCACCTCTTTGGCGCAACGAGCTCTACATCAAGAGCAACAAGCAATGGCGAATGCATCGACAACCTCTCCACCGACTTGCGACTTTCCGAGCAGCGCATAAGAGAGTACTTGACAACAAGCTCGACGCAAGACAAGAAAGAGAATGATGCAAGAATGGGCGAGATCCGCGCCTTGTTGGTGAACCGGCGTACTTCTACTTCCTCACACTCAAGACGGAGCCACTCAAGTAGCCACTCCGACGACTCCTTCTCCGACACAAGTACACCGTCATCGAACACTCTTCGACGAGCCGCGCGTCAACACCGTCATGCATCTCGAAACCCTTTACACGACAAGAATCTCCAAGAGCAAGTTGATGAAGAAGTCCCTCGTCCTCAATCGAACCAAGTGGCGTTTGCTCAAGCACAAGAACGACAACGTCTTCGTCGCCAACAAGAACAAGAACGAGCGCGCCTACATCAAGAGCAACAAGACGTCGAGGCTCAACGTATTCAACAACAACAACGAGAAGCACAAGCTCTTGAGGCAGAACGTGCCCTTCAAGCATCAAGTCGAGCTATCACCAACCGCAACCGCGAAAGGCGCAATCAAGAGGAAGCCCTTCTAGAAGAAATACAAGAGAGGAACTACCATCCACGTGCGCAATGTCAAGCTCCACAAGCTCCTCCACAAGCTCCTCAAGCTCAACCTCAACCTCAAGGTCAACAAGCGCAAGTTGATCATGGACTTCCTCCTCGCCAAGAGCAACAAGAGGATGATTACCCTCCACGTCAAGAACATCCTCATCAACATCGACCTCAACACAATGAAGAACAACGCTATGGCAAGCTTAAGTTCACAATGCCCAAGTTCAATGGAACCAATGATCCCAAGAGTACCTTTCATGGGCATTGAAGGTCAACAAAATCTTTCGTTTGCACAACTATGAGGAAGAGAAGAAGATCGCTATGGCATCACTTGAGTTCCAAGACTATGTGCTCATATGGTGGGAACAAGTACTAGAGCGCCGACAAGCAAGAGGTGAATCTCCAATCACCACTTGGGCTCAAATGAAGGATGTCATGCGAGCACGCTTTGTGCCCACCTACTACAACCGTGATCTCTTCAAGAAGCTACAACTCCTCAAGCAAGGAACAAAGAGTGTTGAAGAATACTACAAGGAAAAGGAGATTGCCATGATTCGAGCCAATGTCACGGAGGATGATGAGCAAACAATGGCACGATTCTTGAATGGACTCAACCATCCCATCAAGAAGATCGCCGACTTCCAACCCTACTCCAACCTCACTGAGCTCGTGCATCAAGCTACAAAGGCGGAACGACAAGTGCAAGATGACTTCAAATAGGCCAAGTACTCATCCAAGACATACGGCTTCTCCAACAACCAAGCTTCAACAACCACTCCAACTTCGACATCAACCAAGCCTTTTCCAAGCAACGACGACGAGTCAAGTTACAAGAAAACTTCTACAAGTTCGAGTTGTCCTCCTCCTACTACAAGCAACTCCAAGCCGCGTGCTTCATCATCTACTCCAACCGATGAGACCGTAAAGACAAGCTCCTTCAAGTGTTTTACTTGCGGCGGCCGAGGCCACAAGTCATATGAATGCACCAACAAGCGCACCATGATACTCAACGACGATGGCACCTATGACACAATGAGCGAAGATGAAATGGAAGCTATTGAGCAAGTGGCCATGCACCGGCGCATCAACGAGGATGAAGATGATCAAGTCTTTTTTGATGAAGACACAAGTCCCGCTCTTGTTGTCTCCAAAGTCTTGACACTTCAACATCAACAAGAAGAAGACCAACGATGCCACATCTTCCACACAAAGGCCGCCATCAATGGGCGATCCGTCAAGGTCATCATCGATGGAGGTAGTTGCCACAACTTGGCAAGCGAAGAACTATGCTCCAAGCTCCAATTGGTCAAGAAGAAGCATCCGCAACCCTACAAGGTTCAATGGCTAAGTGACTCCGGCACTATACGAGTTGAGCACACGGTCCAAGTATCATTCAAAATAGGTGCATATGAGGACACTTTGGAGTGTGATGTGGTCCCAATGACCGTATGCCACCTCCTCCTTGGTCAGCCATGGCAATTCGACCGTGGTGTCTACCACAATGGGCGTACAAACCACTATAGCTTCAAGATGAAAGGCAAAGAATATGTCCTACGACCCATGTCTCCTAGTCAAGTGATAGCCGACAAACAAGCCACCAACCAAAGAGAGAAGAGTGAGAAAGTGAGCCACAAAAAGTGAGTGAGAGCCACAAGCCAAATTTGGCGCCTCTTAGCCTAGAGAAAAACCTCATACTATTCTCCACCAAACATGAGATGAGAGAAGTGTGTGAGAACCCATCGAGTGTGATGCACTTTGTCCTTGTGTGCAAGGATGGAGAACCAAAACTAACACCACTCATGAGCTCTTGATGTAGGGTGGAACCCTAATTCGCCGATCTTTCACGTTTGGAGGGATCCTCACGGAGGAAACACGAAGAAGCGGAAGAACGAGAGGAAATCACGGGAAGAACGAGAGAGACACTCAAGCGACAAGAGATCAATCACACAAGGTCAAGATCATCGAAGCACGAGTGATACATGGTCCAAAATCAACAAAGGAAAGATACAAAGGTAGCCGTTCTTCTCCCGGAGGAGGTCTTGAATCCACGAGGGGATCTTCCCTTTTGAGGGGTCTTGAATCCGATGGATCTTCTCCTAGACGGAGGTCCTGATCTCCGTGGAGAAGTACCGGTGGATGAGCAAAGGCTCTCACACACAAATATGAGCTAATCCAATGCTAAGTCTCAAAGTGAGGAGAGGGGGTCCTATATATAGAGTCTGGGGCGAAGGGGTATCTGGGCTCAGCCCAACACGCGCGTGCAGGGGCTGGCCGGACGATCCGGGCGATGGTACGGATGATCCGGGCTGGTCCGGATGATCCGGGTGGGGGCCCGGATGGTCCGGGTGCTCTGCTAGTGACGGCGCAGGGCCGGACGTCCGGCTGATGGTCCGGATGTCCGGGCGGGATCCGGATGATCCGGGGCGGGGTCCGGATGATCCGGCTTCAGCGTGGAGGTTCTGTTGCCTTCGGTCGTTTTAGCCGGATCATCCGGACCGGGGTCCGGATCATCCGGGCTCTGTCCGGATCGTCCGGGCCTCCGTCCGGATCGTCCGGCCTCTCTGGTCCTGGTTGCTTTCTCCTCTCCGTCTTCGCGTATGTCTTCCGCTTCCGATTCTCCTTGCTTCCTAGCCTCTTCATGGTCGACTCCTTGGTGCCTGAGTATGCATAGACTTTCCGTTTGAGGCAGTAACCATGTCTCATGTGAATCGAAGGAGAGTTGTGAGAGGAGTGATGTCACCTCGGTTTCAAGAGCTCTTGCACGTGCTCGAGTCATCGGTCCTTGTGCTATTGTAGGTGTTGATGTAGAGTCCATGGGGATGATGGAAGGATGCTCCGCATCATATCCCCTCCCTTCGAAATGATCCGACCTCGGATCTAGATCTTCATCACCATGGAAAGGCGAGAGGTCTTTGACGTTGAAGGTGTCGCTCACGTTGTACTTTTCGCTTGGTAGGTCGAGCTTGTAGGCGTTGTTGTTGTAGCGTGCTAACACCTTGAAGGGTCCATCGGCTCGAGGTAGAAGTTTGGACTTGCGTTCGTTGGGGAAGCGTTCCTTGCGAAGGTGTAGCCACACGAGGTCGCCTATGTTGAAGATCATGGGTTGCTTGTTGATGTTGAGCTTGGTCGCTAGTCGTTGTACTTGGCGCTCGATGGTGTTTCTTGTATCTTCATGCATCTTCTTGATGTAGCTTGCACGGGCACTTGCGTCGAGGTTGGTGCGCTCTTGTAGAGGTAGAGATAGGATGTCCAATGGGGACAATGGGTTGAAGCCGTGAGCGACCTCGAAGGGGACTTGCGGTCGTCGAATGTCTTCTTGCGGTTGTAGGCGTATTTCGGCGATGGGTAGACACGTCTCCCACTCCTTGATGTTCTTCTTGATCAACACGCGAAGTAGAGTGGAGAGCGTCTGGTTCGTCACCTCCGTTTGGCCTTCGGTTTGAGGATGGTATGCGGATGAGAATAAGAGCTTGATTCCGAGCTTGGCGCAAAGAGTATTCCAAAAGTAACTCAAGAACTTGACGTCGCTGTCGGAGACGATTGACTTTGGTACTCCATGGAGGCGCAAGATTTCCCTACAAAAGAGATTTGCAATATGTGAAGCATCGTCTACCTTGTTGCAAGGAATGAAATGTGCCATTTTAGAAAATCTGTCCACAACAACAAATACGGAGTCCTTTCCATTTTGAGTTCTAGGCAAACCAAGTACAAAGTCCATGCTAATGTCTTCCCAAGGTTGATAAGGAATAGGAAGGGGCATGTAAAGACCAAGAGATTGAGCTTTTGACTTAGCTTTGCGGCATGTTGAGCATCTTGTGGTGAAGCGTGAGACGTCTCGAAACATCTTGGGCCAAAAGTAGTTCTTGGAGAGCGTGGCGAAGGTCTTGTCGCGTCCAAAATGTCCCATGAGTCCACCTCAATGAGCCTCTTGCAAAAGTAGCAAACGAAGAGAAGACTCGGGTATGCAAAGTTTGTTAGCTCTCATAAGATAACCATCCTTGAGGTAATATTGTTCCCAAGATGTATGCGTCAAACATTTAGCAAAATGAGGTGCAAAAGATGGATCACTAGCATACAAATCTTTGATGTGCTCAAAGCCAATAACATTCAACTCAAGTTGGTTGACAAGCGTGCATATGCGTGAAAGTGCATCGGCAACTACATTTTCCTTGCCCTTAATGTACTTGATCACATATGGAAAAGATTCAATAAATTCACTCCATTTTGCATGACGCTTGTTCAATTTAGTTTGACCTTTTAAGTACTTAAGCGTTTCATGATCGGTATGGATGACAAACTCATGAGGTCTAAGATAATGTTCCCAAACATGTAGCACACGCACTAAAGCATACAATTCTTTGTCATACACGGGATAGTTAAGTTGAGCACCGGAGAGTTTTTCACTAAAATAAGCAATGACTCGTTTTTCTTGCATTAAAACTCCGCCAATTCCGGTACCACATGCATCACAATGGACCTCAAAAGTTTTGTCAAAATTGGGCAAAGCAAGAATTGGAGCATGAATAAGCAAAGACTTGAGCTCATCGAAAGAGTTGGCTTGCAAAGGTCCCCAAACAAAAGGAGTATTCTTCTTACTCAAAGCATGCAAAGGAGCTGCAATAGTGCTAAAGTTTTTCACAAAACGGCGATAAAAACCTGCAAGACCAAGGAAACTTCGCACTTGTTGCAAATTGGTGGGTTGGGGCCAAGTTTTAATTGCTTTGATCTTAGTTTCATCAACATGGACACCCTTGGAAGATACAACGAAACCCAAGAAAACCACTTTGTCAACTCCAAAACTGCATTTTTTCAAGTTGGCATAAAGACTTTCTTTTCGAAGTGTTTGCAAAACAAGCTTAACATGATCAACATGCTCTTTCATGGTTTTGCTAAACACAAGAATATCATCGAAGTAAACCACAACAAAGATCCCAATGTATGGACGAAGTACATGATGCATGAGACGCACAAAAGTTCCGGGAGCTTCCGACAAATCCATAGGCATAACCAACCATTCATATAAGCCAAATTTTGTTTTGAAAGCAGTTTTCCATTCATCACCCTCATGAATGCGGATTTGGTAATAGCCACTTTTAAGATCAATTTTTGAGAAAATGTTGGCTCCACTAAGTTCATCAAGCATATCATCTAAGCGAGGAATGGGATGCCTATAGCGCACGGTGATAGCATTTATGGGTCGACAATCGGAACACAAGCGGAAAGTTCCATCGGGCTTAGGCACAAGTATTACGGGAACGGCACAAGGGCTTAAGCTTTCACGTACATGACCGTTGTCGATAAGTTGTTGTACTTGCCATTGAATCTCCTTGGTTTCTTCGGGATTGACACGGTATGGGGCTTTGTTTGGAAGTGGCGCTCCGGGTATGAGGTCGATTCGATGCTCAATGCCTCGTAGAGGAGGTAGACCCGGAGGTAGCTCATCGGGGAACACATCTTGAAATTCCTGCAAAAGAGATTGAAACACCAAAGGTAGCTCATGAGTGTCGTTAGTTTTTGGTTCGCCATCCTTGCACACAAGGATAAAGTGCATCACACTCGATGGGTTCTCACACACTTCTCTCATCTCATGTTTGGTGGCAAATAGTATGAGGTTTTTCTCTCTAGGCGAAGAGGTGCTCAAATTTGGCTTGTGGCTCTCACTCACTTTTTGGTGGCTCACTTTCTCACTCTTCTCTCTTTGGTTGGTGGCTTGTTTGTTGGCTATCACTTGACTAGGAGACATGGGTCGTAGGACATATTCTTTGCCTTTCATCTTGAAGCTATAGTGGTTTGTACGCCCATTGTGGTATACACCACGGTCGAATTGCCATGGCCGACCAAGGAGGAGGTGGCAAACGGTCATTGGGACCACATCACACTCCAAAGTGTCCTCATATGCACCTATTTTGAATGATACTTGGACCGTATGCTCAACTCGTATAATGCCGGAGTCACTTAGCTATTGAACCTTGTAGGGTTGCGGATGCTTCTTTTTGACCAATTGGAGCTTGGATCATAGTTCTTCGCTTGCCAAATTGTGGCAACTACCTCCATCGATGATGACCTTGACGGATCTCCCATTGATGCCGGCCTTGGTGTGGAAGATGTGGCATCGTTGGTCTTCTTCTTGGTGATGTTGAAGTGTCAAGACTTTGGAGACAACAAGAGCAGGGCTTGTATCTTCATCACAAAAGACTTGATCATCTTCATGCTTGTTGATGCGCCGTTGCATGGCCACTTGCTCAATAGCGTCCATTTCATCTTCACTCATTGAGTCGTAGGTGCCATCGTCGTTGAGTATCATGGTGCGCTTGTTGATGCATTCATAGGACTTGTGGCCTCGGCCACGCATAAGTAAAACACTTGAAGGAGCTCGTCTTGGCGGTCTCATCGGTTGGAGTAGATGATGAAGCCAGCGGCTTGGGTTGCTTGTAGTAGGAGGAGGGCGACTTGAGCTTGTAGAAGTTTTCTTGTAACTTGACTTGTCGTCGTTGCTTGGAAAAGGCTTTGTTGATGTCGAAGTTGGAGTAGTTGTTGAAGCTTGGTTGTTGGAGAGGCCGTATGTCTTGGATGAGTACTTGGCGTACTTGAAGTCATCTAGCACTTGTCCTTCCGCCTTTGTAGCTTGATGCACGAGCTCAATGAGGTTGGAGTAGGGTTGGAAATCGGCGATTTTCTTGATGGGATGGTTGAGGCCATTCAAGAATCGTGCCATTGTTTGCTCATCATCTTCCGTGACATTGGCTCGAATCATGGCAATCTCCATTTCCTTGTAGTATTCTTCAACACCCTTTGTTCCTTGCTTGAGGAGTTGTAGCTTCTTGAAGAGATCACGGTTGTAGTAGGTGGGCACAAAGCGTGCTCTCATGAGCTCCTTCATTTGAGCCCAAGTGGTGATTGGAGGTTCGCCTCTTGCTTGTCGGCGCTCAAGGACTTGTTCCCACCATATGAGCACATAGTCTTGGAACTCAAGTGATGCCATAGCGATCTTCTTCTCTTCCTCATAGTTGTGCAAACGAAAGATTTTGTCGACCTTCAATGCCCATGAGAGGTACTCTTCGGGATCATTGGTTCCATTGAACTTGGGCATTGTGAACTTTAGCTTGTCATAGCGGTGTTCTTCATTGTTTTGAGGTCGATGTTGATGATGGCGTTCTTGGCGTGGAGGTAATCATCCTCATGTTGCTCTTGGCGAGGAGAAGTCCATGATCAACTTGCTCTTGTTGACCTTGAGGTTGAGGATGAGCTTGAGGAGCTTGTGGAGGAACTTGTGGGACTTGGCGTTGCTTGCGCGGATGGTAGTTCCTCTCTTGTATTTCTTCTCGAAGTGCTTCCTCTTGATTCGCCTTCGCGATTGCGGTTGGCGAGCTTGACTTGATGCTTGAAGGCGCGTTCGCCTCGAGCTTGTGCTTCGTTGTTGTTGTTGCGAGCGTTTAGTCGCGGCGTCTTGTTGCTCTTGGTGTGGCGGCGCTTTCGTTCTTGTTCTTGTTGGTAGCGAAGACATTGTCGTTCTTGAGCTTGAGCAAGCGCCACTTGGCTCGATTGAGGGCGAGAACTTGTTCCAACTTGCCCTTAGGTGTGCTTGTCATGTAGCGGGTTGCGAGATGCTGGCGATCTTGGCCTTGGCTCGTCGAAGAATGTTCGATGTGGAGTACTTGTGTCGGAGAAGGAATCGTCAGATGGCGACTTGAGTGGCTCCGTCTTGAGTGTGAAGAGGTAGAAATCGCGGTTCACCAACAAAGCGCGGATCTCGTCCATTCTTGCATCGTTCTCTTTCTTGTCTTGCGTCGAGTTTGTTGTCGAAGTAATCTCATATGCGTTGCTCGGAGAGTCGCAAGTCGGTGGAGAGGTTGTCGATCGTTAGCTCATTGCTTGTTGCTCTTGATGGAGAGCTCGTTCTTGGCATAAACAGGTGGCTCTTGGTGGCGTGGGATGACATTTCGTCGTCTTGCTTTCGATGAAGAGTGGATTTGTAGAAGAACTTGGCCTATCCATCATTTCAAGCAAAATTGTGAGTGGTAGAAGGAGAAGAACTAATACCAATGTACCTTTGACGAAGTTGAAGTTGAATCAAGTTCACTCAAATGCGGACAATGAAATAGCACTATTGGTACCGATCCTTGTCGATTCTCACACCTACACAAATAAAAGCCTTTGGTGGAGCTTGGTTAGGATGGTGGCACAAAATTGATTGCAATCGTTAGCTTGACTCAAAATGTTGAAGAAGATTAGCAAATTCGCATATGCAACAAGTAGACCAAGCAAGTAGTGGTACACGGAAACACCGCATAAATAGATAAATGGGATTGTGCAAACCAAAAATGAGCCAAAATGTGGAATCACGAAAATGCTCTTGTTGCACAATACAAGAGAGCAGCTATACGATTGCACAATAAGCGGATCTGGAGCTTGTGCACAACCTACTAGGCAAAAATACAGCGATCTCTATCCTCATTATGCTATATGTATGGTATACGGTGCAATGATCCAAGATGATCTTATATGACAATCTTAATGTTGTATGATGCTATGCTTGTTGCTTATAAGCTCTTTGCTTATCTTTCCTCTTTGCTTAAAAGCTTGAGTGGCTCTTTCTCTTTTGAGCTCTTTTCTTATGCAAACTTGACGAACTAAGATAGCAATTGTGATGCGCAGCATCCTTCCATCATCCCCATGGACTCTACATCAACACATCCAACCCCACAAGGACCTATGACTCGAGCACGTGCAAGAGCTCTTGAAACCGAGGTGACTTCTCTCCTAAATGATATTTCATATGACCCTCTCGAGACATGGGGATGATGTCATATGAAATATCATTTAGGAAAGAAAAATGCAACACGCATCAAGGAACTCAAGCGTCTCTCATCTGAGAAAGGAAATTGATGGCATGTGAATCAAGAATCTTCCCAGAACAAGTTGATGAAGAAGTTCCTCGTCCTCAATAGGCTATTTCAATGTCTTCATCAATGGTTCAGATTAGACAATACCATGCAACAGAAACGGCCAGACAAGTGAACAGCATGAACTGGTGGCAACTGGCATCTCCAAGAAGCAGAAGAGCCAAAGCCAAGCCATCCAAGAGAACAACACGTCTCCACTTTCATGAGCAGCCAAAGTTGGCTCAGGCTCAGGAAGGTCAGCTGGCACAATCCTCAAGATCAAGATGAACCAAGTGATCTCATCAATCATGAGAAGCTCGTCATCGCACAGTACCAGGAGCCTGAACCATCAATGGCATGAAAGACAGCGTTACTACAACCGTGATCTCTTCAAGCAACAGCAGGAAGCACAAGAGTTTTGAGCTTGAATGAGCCACAAGTCAAGTTCAAACTCAGAAACACTCAGGCCATCACGAGGATGAAGATGATCAAGTCTTTGTGATGAAGATACAAGCCCTTGATACTGAAAGCAAAGGTGTCCCGTCTTTCGATGAGATGGTGGATTTGGTTTGGTGGAAGTCGACTTTGGCGATCCGACTACGGCGTGCGAGGGCGTCGCGCCTTAGCAATCGCTAAACCAACTCCGAGAGGTTATTGACCACGCCGCGAACACGATCAACCTGACCACGAGGTCTATTTCCTGCGAGCAAGCGAAGAACAAGCAAGAAAGCTGAGATTGCAATCTGGATATTGCGAATATAAGATGAAAGCTTTATTGATCAAGGTGGGGTTACATGGCGCCTTTATGCAGTCGTTGAACACAAGCGAAATCTGCGAAGTTGCAGCTATGGCGAACTTTTGATCTAAACAAAACCCAAGTCTAAGCGGTGCCCTAAGGGCTGTATATATGGAGGAAGAGGGGTGAATTTCGTGGCCCTTGGTGGAGGGTCGAAACTAACCCTAACTCTTGTTCCCCACACATACGGACTCTAAAAATAGCCTATACTAATGTATTTCGAAATTACATGGGCCTGGCCCAATAATAAGGTGACGAGCACCTAGAATAGCCTATGGACGAATATTATGAAGTGGCATCTTGTATATTTCGTCCAAGGCTTCATGCACTCCTTATGGTGGCTTCAAAGTCCTGAAATCATCACTTGTATCTCCGTTCTTGATCCTTATGCATGCCATCAACTCCATGTGTGTTCTTGCTCCAATGTTCATCCTTCTCCAAGCTAGGCCCTTCATTTGTAAGCAAAACAAATGTATCCAATTTAAGCAGCATCATATTCTCATGAACATTAGAATCATTACCAAGAAACGAAAGTACACAGTAATTTAGTTGGCGTCTTGTGAGCTCTAGTAATTGGTCCATTATGTATAGCAGCAGGGGTTGTGGGTGTAACAATGGTATTGATGTCCTCATCATCCTCCCCTTCTTGAAATGAAGTCGTCCTCGACGGCAGCTCATCTTCCTCACCCAAATATGGCTTCAAATCTGCAATGTTAAAAGTGGGACTAACCCCAAAATCTGCAGGCAGCTCAAGTTTATATGCATTATCATTTACTTTCTCCAACACTTTAAAGGGACCAGCAGCACGTGGCATTAGCTTTGATTTATGCAAATCAGAAATCTATCCTTACATAAATGTAACCAAACAAGATCTCGGTGCAAACACAACATGTTTTCTACCCTTATCTCCAGCAAGTTTATATTTAGCATTCATATGCTCAATGTTTTCCTTAGTTAACACATGCATTTTTAAAATCAATTCAGCACGTTCTTTAGCATCAAAATTAACCTTCTCGGAAGATGGAAGAGGCAATAAATCAATAGGTGCACGAGGTAGGAAACCATACACAATTTCAAAAGGGCACATCTTAGTAGTAGAATGCAATGAACGATTATAAGCAAATTCAATATGAGGCAAGCATTCCTCCCACATTTTCTTATTTTTCTTTAGAACAGCCCTAAGCATAGTAGACAATGTTCTATTGACTACTTCAGTTTGTCCATCAGTTTGGGGGTGACAAGTAGTACTAAAAAGCAGTTTAGTCTCCAACTTAGCCCATAAACATCTCCAAAAGTGGCTAAGAAATTTAGTATCACGATCTGAAACAATAGTATTTGGCACACCATGCAAGCGAATAATTTCACGAAAGAACAAATCAGCAACATTGACAGCATCATCGCTTTTATGACATGGTATAAAGTGTGCCATTTTCGAGAATCTATCCACGACAACAAATATGCTATCCCTCCCCTTCTTTGTTCTAGGTAAACCTAAAACAAAGTCCATCGATATATCCTCCCAAGGAACACTAGGTACAGCAAAGGCATATATAAACCATGAGGATTGAGTCGTGACTTAGCTTTTTGACATGTAGTGCAGCGAGCAATAAAGCGCTCAACATCCGTCTCATCTTTGGCCAAAAGAAATGTGTAGCAAATCGTCCTCCGTCTTCTTCATGCCAAAGTGTCCCATTAGTCCTCCTCCATCGCCTCCTGCAACAACAAAAGGCGAGCGGAGCTAGCTGGAATGCATAACTTGTTAGCACGAACACAAATCCATCATTAACGACAAACTTGTTCCATGTTCTTCCTTCTTTACAATTCTGCAATACATCTTTAAAATCAGCATCATGCACATATTGATCTTTGATGGTCTCCAAACCAAATATTTTGAAGTCAAGTTGTGAAAGCATAGTATAGCGACGAGACAATGCATCAACAATAACATTTTCTTTACCCTTCTTGTGTTTAATGACATAAGGAAAGTCTCAATGAATTCAACCCATTTAGCATGTCTACGATTCAGTTTAGCTTGACTTTTAATATGTTTCAAAGATTCATGATCAGAATGTATAACAAATTCTTTGGGCCATAAATAATGTTGCCATGTTTCTAAAGTCCGAACAAGAGCATATAATTCTTTATCATAAGTAGAGTAATTCAGACTAGGACCACTCAATTTTTCAGAAAAGTATGCAACAGGTTTGCCATCTTGTAATAACACACCTCCTAATCCAATTCCACTAGCATCACATTCAAGCTCAAAAGTCTTATTAAAATCAGGAAGTTGGAGTAAAGGAGCATGTGTCAACTTAGCTTTCAATACCGTGAAAGCTTCTTCCTGTGTGGTACCCCAAACAAAAGGCACATCCTTCTTTGTAAGCTCGTTGAGAGGTGCAGCA
Organism: Aegilops speltoides; assembly: GCA_021437245.1. Classification (NCBI taxonomy): domain Eukaryota; kingdom Viridiplantae; phylum Streptophyta; class Magnoliopsida; order Poales; family Poaceae; genus Aegilops; species Aegilops speltoides. Next base: position 169,045,698 of record CM038145.1, read on the forward strand.
ATGGTGCTGAAATCTCTCACAAAGCGCCTATAGAAACCAGCGAGGCCAAGAAACTCCTCACTTGTGTGACCGTTTTGGGCTGCGGCCAACTCTCAATAGCTTCAATCTTGGCTTTATCAACTTCAATTCCTGTGGAGTAACAACATAGCCAAGAAAAGATACTCGGTCGGTGCAAAGGTGCACTTCCCAAGGTTACCAAACAAGCGTGCATCACGTAGAGCATTAAAACCGCACGTAAATGTTCCAAATGTTCTTCCAAAGATTTGCTATAAATCAGTATATCATCAAAATAAACTACCACAAATCGTCCAATGAAAGCACGTAAAACTTCGTTCATTAATCTCATGAAAGTACTAGGTGCATTAGTTAACCCAAAAGGCATGACTAACCACTCATATAATCCAAACTTAGTTTTAAATGCTGTTTTCCATTCATCTCCCAATTTCATACGAATTTGATGGTATCCACTCATAAATCAACTTTGGAGAATATTGTAGAGCCACTCAATTCATCAAGCATATCATCTAGCCTAGGAATAGGGTGGCGATAACGAATAGTAATATTATTGATGCCTCTACAATCAACACACATACGTGGCGTACCATCCTTTTTGGCACTAGAATAATAGGAACAGCACAAGGACTAAGGGATTCGCGTATATAACCTTTGTCGAGCAGCTCTGTACTTGGCGCATAATCTCCTTCGTCTCCTCTGGATTGGTGCGGTATGGTGCACGGTTGGGTAATGATGCACCGGGAATTAAGTCAATTTGATGCTCAATCCCTCGAATAGGTGGTAATCCGGTGGCACGTCTTGTGGAAAGAGCGTCGTGAACTCTGCAAAATGTTAGTGACAGCAGGGGCAAAGAGGAAGGCACGTCCTCGAATGAAAATAATGCCTCTTTGCACACAAAAGCATAGCAAATAGATTTGCCAAAATCTAGCTCATCAATATCAGATTTGGTGGCAAGTAAACATGCACTTGTCAATTTAATTTAGAAGCAACAGCAGATGGTTTATTATTAGGCTTCATGTGTTGCTCAAACTCTTTTGCCACAATCTGATTTTCACTCTTATTTTTCTCCTGTTTTGCTTTATTAGCTCTATTAATATCATCTTTCAAAATGGACTCAGGAGTCATAGGAAGCAAAGTAATATTTTTATCCTTATGAACAAGAGTATACTGATTGTTTCTACCATGGTGTACAGATTTTTTATCAAATTGCCATGGTCTACCAAGTAACAAGGAACATGCTTGCATAGGTACCACATCACAATCAACATAATCAGCATATGTAGAGATACTAAAATGCACACGAATAGTACGTGTTACCTTCACCTTGCCGCTGTTATTGAACCATTGGATGTAGTAAGGATGTGGATGTGGTCTTGTGGTGAGAGATAGCTTCTCCACCATCTCCATGCTAGCCAAGTTGTTGCAGCTCCCTCCATCTATGATGGCCTTGAATAGAACGTTCCTTCACAACTCCTTTGTATGGAACAAATTATGCCTCTGATTTTGCTCAGCTTGTGTAACCTGCACACTCAAAACACGTTGAGCAACTAAACATTCATACTGTCGGCATCTTGACAGCCATGTATTGTGTCTCATGATCAGAATCATCTCCACCGTGTTCCTCATGTGTAATAAGAGCCAAAGTCTCCTCATCATAGTCACTAGCGGACTCATACCCACCATCCTCGTAGCAATCATCACACGCTGAGATTTGCATTCTCTCATAAAATGTCCTCTTCCCTTACAACGACGACAAATAATATCACTTGTGTGCCCTGTTGGCGCCATGGAAGAAGAAGAGCTCTGTGCAGGCCAGCGGTGTGCTCTTGGCGAGATAGTGGTGGTTGTGCTGCTTTCTTGTATCACGGTTGGAGGTGGCACTGAAGGAGGTGATGGTGCGGTGGAAGTAGATGATGCACGTGGTGTCCATGAAGAAGGTCGACCTGCTGAAAAGTTAGTGCGGCGCCAATGCTGTCGATCCTGCACTTCACGTTCAGCTTTACAAGCAAGATGGAATAAGCGAGTGATATTATTATAATCCTTATAGTCTAGAATGGTCTGAATCTCTCTATTTAATCCACCGAGAAAGCGTGCAAGCATAGCTTCATTCTCCTCAACAATACCACATCTAATCAAGCCGGTTTGTAATTCACGATAATATTCTTCTCACAGAATTTTTCCTTGTCTTAAGCGCTGCAATTTTTGAAGTAATTCACGTTGATAATATGGTGGAACCCAACGAGTACGCATAGCAGTTTTCAAAGCAGCCCAAGTAGCTGGAACATGATATAATCTACAATGTTCAGACCACCAAACACATGCAAAGCTAGTGAAAGCACAAACAGCAGCAGGAACACGTCTCTCCTCAGGATATTGTAAACATGTAAATCGTTGTTCAGTTTCTAACTCCCAAGTAAGATATATATCAGGAACATATCTACCCTCAAATGGTGGAATATTCAATTTCAGTTTAGGGAGATGGTCATGATCTCGTACCTGAGGGAGCCCTAACATTGCCATTATTTGCATGTGGGCGACCTGGTGGTTGTGGTGCTGGTGGTTGCACGTAGTTCGATGTTGATCAACCTCATCCTCATAATCGCCCGCATACTCATCATCCTCCTCGGTACCAGCAGCAGCGATGGCGAGAGCCACGAAGCACCAACAGCGATAGCAGCGGCACCAGAATTTTGTCTGGCTCAATAGGAACACGCTGAGCTCGTCCATACTGATTCGGAAGAGGCGTAGTTGTTGTCGTTCTTGCAGAGGTGCGATAGGTGCAGCCGGCGGTGGTTGTGGAAAAAGCGAGCAATTCATCAAACTTGCTATCAAGCTTTGTTTCAAACGTCTTCTCAATGCCATCTATCTTCTCCATGGCCTCGTCAAATCTGTTTAGCACATCTTGCACCTGTCCACTCATCATTTGCTGAAATTTATCATGTAGCTGTTTGTTCGTCAGGTTCTCCCAGTCAGTCTCATCGGCCTGTGTTCCTGCCATGGTTAGCAGCAATAGAAACACACAAGAATATGATCCTCACAGACTACTAGGAAGTGGTGGTGGTGGTGTGGTGGGCAGTCACAAATCCGTGAAGCAAATCTCAAATTCTTACCAGTTCTTACCCAGCAGCGGTGGTGATCGGCAACCGTTGTAGTCAAAACTCTCAAAGCTTGGCTATAGCGATTACGGGGAGAATCAACGCATACGGCGTAGATGTATGTGGAGCTGGGAAGGCTTATAATATGGTAGCAAAAAGGGTCAGCAATAATCAAATCAGAGATGCAAAGTTGAATAAACGCTCAACAAAAATACTGTGCTGGTCCTAGGCTAGACCGTGCTAGAGACGCGAGCCTAGAACACTAACAAAATCACGACGCTGCACGTAAACAAAGGAAAAGCACACTCTGAATTTTTTTTCGCTCTTTTTTTTTGCGCTGCTCTTTTTTTGTTTTTTTTGCGCTGCTCTTTATTTTATTTTTTTTGCGAAAAATCACTATAATGGCGAGTGTCTCAAAACTCTTCCCAGGTCAAACTGACAGGATGGGCACGAAATTTTTTCGACCAAATTTTTTTTTCGATTGCCGGACCCAAAAACTGAAGCGGGTCAAAAAACTTTCTATAACGGCGGCTGGCTCAATACGCTTAGAAACACCTAAAAATAGGATAGCCAGAAAAGTTTTTATCCCGTGCGTTTTTGGAAAATTTTGGGCCTAAACGGAGGGTGGTTTCCGTGCGTTTTTTTTTTGGAAACCAACCTCTTCGACGGACGGCAAAAGATTGCTGGAATCCGAAACCTACTCAGACAAGGAAACACGAATCGGAAAACTAGATGGATCCTGAAAACAAACCTAATATGCAAGGAACTCGGATTGGTGATGATATATGGCAGCGGTGGTGGTATATGGATACGGATTCGAAGCGGTGGCGGATAGGCGGTGGTGGTATATGGATACGGATTCGAAGCGGTGGCGGATAAGCGGTGGTGGTATATGGATACGGATTCGAAGCGGTGGCGGATAAGCGGTGGTGGTAGATGGCAGGGCTAAGATGATGGTGCGGCGGCGGCGTGACAACTTATGACCAGAACTCGAAACTCTAAAAGACTAGACTCTAAGACCAGCAACTAGACACGACGATGCAACCGCAAATTCAACAATGCAAATACAGAAAAGATTATGCAAAGGCTCAGATTGGTTCGGATCTGATGAACTAACCCTAATTTTTTTTTGTGGCTTTTTCGTGGACTGTAGGTATGAAGAACAGACTCGGTCTAAACTACGAAAAACTGTAAAATCTCACCGAGCAACCTGGAAATCTGATACCACTTGATAGAGGCAAAGGTGTCCCGTCTTTCGATGAGATGGTGGATTTCGGTTTGGTGGAAGTCGACTTTGACGATCCGACTACGGCGTGCGAGGGCGTCGCATATATGCAATCGCTAAACCAACTCCGAGAGGTTATTGACCACGCCGAGCACGATCAACGACCACGAGGGTCTATTTCCTGCGAGCAAATGAAGAACAAGCAAGAAACTGAGATTGCAATCTGGATATTGCGAATATAAGATGAAAGCTTTATTGATCAAGGTGGGGTTCTGTGGCGCCTTTGTGCAGTCGTTGAACACAAGCGCACGCATACATCTGTGAGAAGAAAAATAGTTCCAGTTTCACAAAAAAAAAAACTAAGTCTGGGAAATTCTGGCTAGGCAGTTTTTAGACCATTTGTAGACTTTTCGAAAAAAAAATTGTTGCGGAGCAAAAAAAAAAGAGGAAAAAAAGTGCAAAAAAAAAAAAAAAAAAAAAAATTCAGAGTGTGCTCCTCCCTTGTTTACGTGCAGCGCCGTGATTTTGTTAGTGTTCTAGGCTCGCGTCTCTAGCACGGTCTAGCCTAGGACCAGCCACATCACCGTCGTTGAGCGTTTATTCAACTTTGCATCTCTGAATTGATTATTGCTGACCCTTTTGCTACCATATTATAAGCCTTCCCAGCTCCACATACATCTCGTTAAATGCGTTTGACTCTCCCTGGCAATCGCTCTATCCAAGCTTTTGAGAGTTTTGATTACAACGGTTGCCGATCACCGCCTGCTGCTGGGTAAGAACTGGTAAGAATTTGAGATTTGCTTGACGGATTTGTGATACACCACCACCACTTTTTAGTAGTTTGTAGGATCATATTCTTGTGTGTTTCTATTTTCTGCTAACCATGGTAGGATCACAAGCCGATGAGACTGATTGGGAGAACTCGACGAACAAACAGCTACATGATAAGTTTCAGCAAATGATGATTGGACAGGTGCAAGGCGTGGTAAACAGATTTGACGAGGCCATGGAGAAGATAGATGGCATTGAGAAGGCGTTTGAAACAAAGCTTGATAGCAAGTTTGATGAATTGCTCGCGTTTTCCACAACCACCGCTGGCTGCACCTATCGCACCTCTCAAGCGACAACAACTTCGCCCCTTCGAATCGGTATGGACGAGCTCAGCGTGTTCCTCTTGAGCAGGACAAAATTCTGGTGCCGCTGCTACTCTGCTGTTGGTGCTTCTTTGGCTCCTGCTATGCTGCTGGTGGTACCGAGGAGGATGATGTGTATGTGGACGATTATGAGGATGAGGTTGATCAACATCAGAACTACGTGCAACCACCAGCACCACAACCACCAGGTCGTCCACATGCAAATAATGGCAATATTAGGGCTCCCCTCAGTGCGAGATCATGACCATCTCCCTAAACTGAAATTGAATATTCCACCATTTGAGGGTAGATATGTTCTGATATATATCTTACTTGGGAATTAGAAACTGAACAACGATTTACATGTTTACAATATCCGAGGAGAGGCGTGTTCCTGCTGCTGTTTGTGCTTTCACTAGCTTTGCATGTGTTTGGTGGTCCGAACATTGTAGATTATATCCTGTTCCAGCTACTTGGGCTGCTTTGAAAACTGCTATGCGTACTCGTTGGGTTCCACCATATTATCAACGTGAATTACTTCAAAAATTGCAGCGCTTAAGACAAGGAAAAACTCGTAGAAGAATATTATCGGGAATTACAAACTGGCTTGATTAGATGTGGTATTGTTGAGGAGAATGAAGCTATGCTTGCACGTTTTCTGGGTGGATTAAATAGAGAGATTCAGACCATTCTAGACTATAAGGATTATAATAATATCACTCGTTTATTCCATCTTGCTTGTAAAGCTGAGCGTGAGGTGCAGGATCGACGAGGCATTGGCGGCGCACTAACTTTTCTGCAGGTCGACCTTCATCATGGACACCGCGTGCATCTTCTACTTCCACTGCACCAGCACCTCCATCAGGTGCCACCTCCAGCCGTGATACAAGAAAGCAGGCACAACCACCACTATCTGCCAAGAACGCACCTGCCGGGCCTGCACAGAGCTCTTCTTCTTCCATGGCATCAACAGGGCACACAAGTGATATTATTTGTCGTCGTTGTAAGGGAAGAGGACATTTTTGAGAGAATGCAAATCTCAGCGTGTGATGATTGCTCACGAGGATGGTGGGTATGAGTCCGCTAGTGACTATGATGAGGAGACTTTGGCTCTTATTACACATGAGGAACACGGTGGAGATGCTTGATCATGAGACACAATACATGGCTGCTTGAAGATGCCGACAGGTATGAATGTTTAGTTGCTCAACGTGTTTTGAGTGTGCGAGTTACACAAGCTGAGCAAAATCAGATGCATAATTTGTTCCATACAAAGGGAGTTGTGAAGGAACGTTCTATTCAGCGTCATCATAGATGGAGGAGCTGCAACAACTTGGCTAGCATGGAGATGGTGGAGAAGCTATCTCTCACCACAAGACCACATCCACATCCTTACTACATCCAATGGTTCAACAACAGCGGCAAGGTGAAGGTAACACGATTGTTCGTGTGCATTTTAGTATCTCTACATATGCTGATTATGTTGATTGTGATGTGGTACCTATGCAAGCATGTTCCTTGTTACTTGGTAGACCATGGCAATTTGATAAAATTCTGTACACCATGGTAGAAACAATCAGTATACTCTTGTTCATAAGGATAAAATATTACTTTGCTTCCTATGACTCTGAGTCCATTTTGAAAGATAATATTAATAGAGCTAATAAAGCAAAACAGGAGAAAAATAAGAGTGAAAATCAGATTGTGGCAAAAGAATTTGAGCAACACATGAAGCCTAATAATAAACCATCTACTGTTGCTTCGAAATTAAATTGAAAAGTGCATGTTTACTTGCCACCAAATCTGATATTGATGAGCTAGATTTTAGCAAATCTATTTGCTATGCTTTTGTGTGCAAAGAGGCATTATTTTCATTCGAGGGCGTGCCTTCCTCTTTGCCCCCTGCTGTCACTAACATTTTGCAGAGTTATTTGACGTCTTTCCACAAGGCGTGCCACCGGATTACCACCTATTCGAGGGATTGAGCATCAAATTGACTTAATTCGGTGCATCATTACCCAACCGTGCACCATACCGTACCAATCCGGAGGAGGCGAAGGAGATTATCGTCAAGTCATGTGAGCTGCTCGACAAAGGTTATATCGCGAATCCCTTAGTCCTTGTGTTGTTCCTATTATTCTAGTGCGAAAAAGGATGGTACGTCACGTATGTGTGTTGATTGTAGAGGCATCAATAATATTACTATTCGTTATCGTCACCCTATTCCTACACTAGATGATATGCTTGATGAATTGAGTGGCTCTACAATATTCTCCAAAGTTGATTTGCGTAGTGGATACCATCAAATTCGTATGAAATTGGGAGATGAATGGAAAACAGCATTTAAAACTAAGTTTGGATTATATGAGTGGTTAGTCATGCCTTTTGGGTTAACTAATGCACCTAGTACTTTCATGAGATTAATGAACGAAGTTTTACGTGCTTTCATTGGACGATTTGTGGTAGCCTATTTTGATGATATACTGATTTATAGCAAATCTTTGGAAGAACATTTGGAACATTTACGTGTTGTTTTTAATGCTCTACGTGATGCACGTTTGTTTGGTAACCTTGGGAAGTGCACCTTTTGCACCGGCCGAGTATCTTTTCTTGGCTATGTTGTTACTCCACAGGAATTGAAGTTGATAAAGCCAAGATTGAAGCTATTGAGAGTTGGCCGCAGCCCAAAGCGGTCACACAAGTGAGGAGTTTCCTTGGCCTCGCTGGTTTCTATAGGCGTTTTGTGAGAGATTTCAGCACCATTGCTGCACCTCTCAATGAGCTTACAAAGAAGGATGTGCCTTTTGTTTGGGGTACCGCATGGGAAGAAGCCTTCATGGTATTGAAAGATAAGTTGACACATGCTCCTTTACTCCAACTTCCTGATTTTAATAAGACTTTTGAGCTTGAATGTGATGCTAGTGGAATTGGATTAGGAGGTGTGTTATTAAAAGATGGCAAACCTGTTGCATACTTTTACGAAAAATTGAGTGGGCCTAGTCTGAATTACTCTACTTATGATAAAGAATTATATGCTCTTGTTGGACTTTAGAAACATGGCAACATTATTTATGGCCCAAAGAATTTGTTATACATTCTGATCATGAATCTTTGAAACATATTAAAAGTCAAGCTAAACTGAATCGTAGACATGCTAAATGGGTTGAATTCATTGAGACTTTCCTTATGTCATTAAACACAAGAAGGGTAAAGAAAATGTTATTGCTGATGCATTGTCTCGTCGCTATACTATGCTTTCACAACTTGACTTCAAAATATTTGGTTTGGAGACCATCAAAGATCAATATGTGCATGATGCTGATTTTAAAGATGTATTGCAGAATTGTAAAGAAGGAAGAACTTGGAACAAGTTTGTCGTTAATGATGGATTTGTGTTCCGTGCTAACAAGCTATGCATTCCAGCTAGCTCCGTTCGTCTTTTGTTGTTGCAGGGGGCATGGAGGAGGACTAATGGGACACTTTGGCGTGAAGAAGACGGAGGACGTACTTGCTGCACATTTCTTTTGGCCAAAGATGAGACGGGATGTTGAGCGTTTTATTGCTCGCTGCACTACATGTCAAAAAGCTAAGTCACGACTCAATCCTCATGGTTTATATATGCCTTTGCCTGTACCTAGTGTTCCTTGGGAGGATATATCTATGGACTTTGTTTTAGGTTTACCTAGAACAAAGAAGGGGAAGGATAGCATATTTGTTGTCGTGGATAGATTCTCGAAAATGGCACACTTTATACCATGTCATAAAAGCGATGATCTTGTCAATGTTGCTGATTTGTTCTTTCGTGAAATTATTCGCTTGCATGGTGTGCCAAATACTATTGTTTCAGATCGTGATACTAAATTTCTTAGCCACTTTTGGAGATGTTTATGGGCTAAGTTGGGGACTAAACTGCTTTTTAGTACTACTTGTCACCCCCAAACTGATGGACAAACTGAAGTAGTCAATAGAACATTGTCTACTATGCTTAGGGCTGTTCTAAAGAAAAATAAGAAAATGTGGGAGGAATGCTTGCCTCATATTGAATTTGCTTATAATCGTTCATTGCATTCTACTACTAAGATGTGCCCTTTTGAAGTTGTGTATGGTTTCCTACCTCGTGCACCTATTGATTTGTTGCCTCTTCCATCTTCCAAATACTATCGAAGTTGCAGCTATGGCGAACTTTTGATCTAAACAAAACCCAAGTCTAAACGGTGCCCTAAGGGCTGTATATATGGAGGAAGAGGGGGTGAATTTCGTGGCCCTTGGTGGAGGGGTCCGAAACTAACCCTAACTCTTGTTTCCCCACACATACGGACTCTAAAAATAGCCTATACTAATGTATTTCGAAATTACATGGGCCTGGCCCAATAATAAGGTGACGCAGCACCTAGAATAGCCTATGGACGAATATCATGAAGTGGCATCTTGTATATTTCGTCCAAGGCTTCATGCACTCCTTACGGTGGCTTCAAAGTCCTGAAATCATCACTTGTATCTCTGTTCTTGATCCCCTTGCGCATGCCATCAACTCCATGTGTGTTCTTGCTCCAATGTTCATCCTTCTCCAAGCTAGGCCCTTCATTTGTAAGCAAAACAAATGTATCCAATTTAGGCAGCATCATATTCTCATGAACATTAGAATCATTACCAAGAAACGAAAGTACCTGGTAATTTAGTTGGCGTGCGCGAGCTCTAGTAATTGGTCCATTATGTATAGCAGCAGGGGCTGTGGGTGTAACAATGGTATTGATGTCCTCATCACCTGCTCTTGTTGTCTCCAAAGTCTTGACACTTCAACATCACCAAGAAGAAGACCAACGATGCCACATCTTCCACACAAAGGCCGGCATCCAATGGGAGATCGGTCAGGGTCATCATCGATGGAGGTAGTTGCCACAACTTGGCAAGCGAAGAACTATGCTCCAAGCTCCAATTGGTCAAGAAGTAGCATCCGCAACCATACAAGGTTCAATGGCTAAGTGACTCCGGCACTATACGAGTTGAGCATACGGTCCAAGTATCCTTCAAAATCGGTGCATATGAAGACACTTTGGAATGTGATGTGGTCCCAATGACCGTTTGCCACCTCCTCCTTGGTCGGCCATGGCAATTCGACCGTGGTGTCTACCACAATGGGCGTACAAACCACTATAGCTTCAAGATGAAAGGCAAAGAATATGTCCTACGACCCATGTCTCCTAGTCAAGTGATAGCCGACAAACAAGCCACCAACCAAAGAGAGAAGAGTGAGAAAGTGAGCCACCAAAAAGTGAGTGAGAGCCACAAGCCAAATTTGAGCGCCTCTTCGCCTAGAGAGAAAAACCTCATACTATTCGCCACCAAACATGAGATGAGAGAAGAGTGTGAGAACCCATCGAGTGTGATACACTTTGTCCTTGTGTGCAAGGATGGAGAACCACGAACTAACTCCACTCATGAACTACCTTTGGTGTTTCAATCTCTTTTGCAGGAATTTCAAGATGTTTTCCCCGATGAGCTACCTCCGGGTCTACCTCCTCTTCGAGGCATTGAGCATCGAATCGACCTCATCCCCGGAGCGCCACTTCCAAACAAAGCTCCATACCGTGTCAATCCCAAAGAAACCAAGGAGATTAAACGGCAAGTACAACAACTAATCGACAACGGTCATGTACGTGAAAGCTTAAGCCCTTGTGCCGTGCCCGTTATTCTTGTGCCTAAGCCCGATGGAACATTCCGCTTGTGCTCTGATTGTAAACCAATAAATGCTATCACCATGCGCTATAGGCATCCCATTCCTCGCTTAGATGATATGCTTGATGAATTAGTGGAGCCAACTTTTTCTCAAAAATTGATCTTAAAAGTGGCTATTATCAAATCCGCATTCATGAGGGTGATGAATGTAAAACTGCTTTCAAAACAAAATTTGGCCTATATGAGTGGTTGGTCATGCCTATGTTTGTCGGAAGCTCCCGGAACTTTTGTGCGTCTTATGCATCATGTACTTCGCCCATACATTGGAATCTTTGTTGTGGTTTACTTCGATGATATTCTTGTGTTTAGCAAAACCATGAAAGAACATCTTAATCATGTTAAGCTTGTTTTGCAACCACTTCGAAAAGAAAGTCTTTATGCCAATTTGAAAAAATGCACTTTTGGAGTTGACAAAGTGGTTTTCTTGGGTTTCGTTGTCTCTTCAAAAGGTGTCCATGTTGATGAAACTAAGATCAAAGCAATTAAAACTTGGCCCCAACCCACCAATTTGCAAGAAGTGCGAAGTTTCCTTGGTCTTGCAGGTTTTTATCGCCGCTTTGTGAAAAACTTTAGCACTATTGCAGCTCCTTTGCATGCTTTGAGTAAGAAGAATACTCCTTTTGTTTGGGGACCTTTGCAATCCAACGCTTTTGATGAGCTCAAGTCTTTACTCACTCATGCTCCGATTCTTGCTTTGCCCAATTTTGACAAAACTTTTGAGGTCCATTGTGATGCAAGTGGTACCGGAATTGGCGGAGTTTTAATGCAAGAAAAACGAGTCATTGCTTATTTTAGTGAAAAACTCTCCGGTGCTCAACTTAACTATCCCGTGTATGACAAGGAATTGTATGCTTTAGTGCATGTCCTCCATGTTTGGGAACATTATCTTAGACCTCATGAGTTTGTCATCCACACCGATCATGAAACGCTTAAGTACTTAAAAGGTCAAACTAAATTGAACAAGCGACATGCTAAATGGAGTCAATTTATTGAATCTTTTCCATATGTGATCAAGTACATTAAGGGCAAGGAAAATGTAGTTGCCGATGCACTTTCACGCATATGTACACTTGTCACCCAACTTGAGTTGAATGTTATTGGTTTTGAGCACATCAAAGATTTGTATGCTAGTGATCCATCTTTTGCACATCATTATACTAAATGTTTGACGCATACATCTTGGGAACAATATTACCTTAAGGACGGTTATCTTATGAGAGCTAACAAACTTTGCATACCCGAGTCTTCTCTTCGTTTGCTACTTTTGCAAGAGGCTCATGGAGGTGGACTCATGGGACATTTTGGACGCGACAACACCTTCGCCACGCTCTCCAAGAACTACTTTTGGCCCAAGATGTTTCGAGACGTTTCACGCTTCACCACCCGATGCTCAATATGCCGCAAAGCTAAGTCAAAAGCTCAATCTCATGGTCTTTACATGCCTCTTCCTATTCCTTATCAACCTTGGGAAGACATTAGCATGGACTTTGTACTTGGTTTGCCTAGAACTCAAAATGGAAAGGACTCCGTATTTGTTGTTGTGGACAGATTTTCCAAAATGGCACATTTCATTCCTTGCAACAAAGTCGACGATGCTTCAAATATTGCAAATCTATTTTGCAGGGAAATCTTGCGCCTCCATGGAGTACCAAAGTCAACCGTCTCCGACCATGACGTCAAGTTCTTGAGTTACTTTTGGAAAACTCTTTCTTGTGGCTCGGAATCAAGCTCTTGTTCTCCTCCGCATACCAACCTCAAACCGACGGCCAAGCGGAGGTGACAAACCGGACGCTCTCAACTCTACTTGGCGTGTTGATCAAGAAGAACATCAAGGAGTGGGGCGTGTCTACCCATCGCCGAAATGCGCCTACAACCGCGCAAGACATTCGACGACCGGCAAGTCCCCCTTCGAGGTCGTCTACGGCTTCAACCCATTGTCCCCATTGGACATTCTACCTCTACCTCTACAAGAGCGCACCAACCTCGACGCAAGTGCCCGTGCAAGCTACATCAAGAAGGTGCATGAAGATACAAGAAACACCATCGGCGCCAAGTACAGCGACTAGCGACCAAGCTCAACATCAACAAGCAACCAATGATCTTCAACATAGGCGATCTCGTGTGGCTACACCTTCGCAAGGAACGCTTCCCCAGCGAACGCAAGTCCAAACTTCTACTTCGAGCCGATGGACCCTTCAAGGTGTTAGCGCTACAACAACAACGCCTACAAGCTCGACCTACCAGCGACAAGTACAGCGTGGCGACACATTCAACGTCAAAGACCTCTCGCGTTTCCATGGTGATGAAGAACTAGATCCGAGGTCGGATCCTTTGAAGGAGGGATATGATGCGGAGCATCCTTCCATCATCCCCATGGACTCTACATCAACACCTACAACACCACAAGGACCGATGACTCGAGCACGTGCAAGAGCTCTTGAAACCGAGGTGACATCAATCCTCTCACAACTCTCCTTAGATTCACATGAGACATGGTTACTACCTCAAACCGAAACTCTATGCATACTCAGGCACCAAGGAGTCGACCATGAAGAGGCTAGGAAGCAAGGAGAATCGGAAGCGGAAGACATACGTGAAGACGGAGAGGAGAAAGCAACAAGTACCAGGGAGGCCGGACGATCCGGACAGAGGCCCAGACGATCCGGACACAGCCCGGATGATCCGGACCCCGATCCGGACGATCCGGCTAACTCCACCGAAGGCAACAGAACCTCCACGCTGAAGCCGGATCATCCGGACCCAGGCCCGGATCATCCGGACCCTGCCCGGACGTCTGGACCCCAGCCGGACATCCGGCCCTGCGCCGTCACCAGCAGAGCACCCGGACCATCCGGGCCCCCACCAGGATCATCCGGACCAGCCCGGATCATCCGGACCGTCGCCCGGATCGTCCGGCCAGCGCCTGCGCGCGCGTGTTGGGCTGAGCCCATGTACCCCTTCGCCCCATGCTATATATATAGGACCCCCTCTCCTCACTTTGAGACTTAGCATTGGATTAGCTCATATTTGTGTGTGAGAGCCTTTGCTCATCCACCGGTACTTCTCTACGGAGATCAGGACCTCCGTCTAGGAGAAGATCCATCGGATTCAAGACCCCTATACGGGAAGATCCCCTCGTGGATTCAAGACCTCCTCCGGGAGAAGAACGGCTACCTTTGTATCTTTCCTTTGTTGATTTTGGACCATGTATCACTCGTGCTTCGATGATCTAGACCTTGTGTGATTGATCTCTTGTCGATTGAGTGTCTCCCTCGTTCTTCCCCGTGATTTCCTCTCGTTCTTCCGCGCGTTCTTCATGTTCCCTCCGTAGGATCCCCTCCAAACGTGAAAGATCGACGAATTAGGGTTCCACCCTACATCAAAGTCCCCCTTCGAGGTCGTCTACGGCTTTAACCCATTGTCCCCATTGGACATTCTACCACTACCTCTACAAGAGCGCACCAACCTCGACGCAAGCGCCCGTGCAAGCTACATCAAGAAGATGCATGAAGATACAAGACACACCATCGAGCGCCAAGTACAACGACTAGCGACCAAGCTCAACATCAACAAGCAACCCATGATCTTCAACATAGGCGATCTCGTGTGGCTACACTTACGCAAGGAACGCTTCCCCTACGAACGCAAGTCCAAACTTCTACCTCGAGCCGATGGACCTTTCAAGGTGTTAGCACGCTACAACAACAATGCCTACAAGCTCGACCTACCAACCGACAAGTACAACGTGAGCGACACCTTCAACGTCAAAGACCTCTCGCCTTTCCATGGTGATGAAGATCTTGATCCGAGGTCGGATCCTTTCGAAGGGAGGGGATATGATGCGGAGCATCCTTCCATCATCCCCATGGACTCTACATCAACACATCCAACCCCACAAGGACCTATGACTCGAGCACGTGCAAGAGCTCTTGAAACCGAGGTGACTTCTCTCCTAAATGATATTTCATATGACCCTCTCGAGACATGGCTACTACCTAAATCAGATACACTATGCATGATTAGGTGTCAAGAAGAACCTCCCGAGGATGCACGTGAAGATGGACAAGCTACCCACTCCACGGATGAAGAGAACCTGCTGAAACGGACAAGTTCACCTTCCAGGCCCCGGACATCCGGTCCAGGCCCCGGACATCGGGCCCTGGAGACGCCAACACAGCAGCCGCAGCTCAGCCAAGAAGGCTACAGGGCCCGGACATCCGGCCCCCAGGCCCCGGACATCCGGCCTCCCACGAAGCCCCGGAAATCCGGCCCTCTGCCCAGAAATCCGGCGCCCCGCACCAGAGACTACAGAAGGTCGCACCGCCAGCCCGGACATCCGGCCCCAGCCCGGACATCCGGCCTCACATGAAGCCCCGGACATCCGGCCCGACGCCCGGACATCCGGCTTCACCTGCGCGTGAACAGTGAAGGGCCGAAGCCCATGTACCCTTTCGCCCCGTAGACTATATATATTCCATCCCCTTCCTCTTTCTACGGTTAGCAAAGGATTAGCTCATATTTTGTGTGAGAGCTTTGCTCATCCACTTGGTTACTTCTCCTCGGAGCTCAGGACCTCTACGGAGAAGATCCCCCAAGCGGATTCAAGACCCCTTCAAGGGAAGACCATCAAGACCTCCTCACGGAGAAGAACCCGGTTACCTTTTGTATCGTCCTTTGTTGATTTTGGATCTCGTGAATCTCTTATGTGTATGGTGATCTAGCACTTGTGTGATCGATTCCCTTGTTGGTTGAGTGATTCTCTCTCGTTTTCCCCGTGTTTCCCCTCGTGCTTCCGCGTGTTCTTCGTGTTTCCTCCGTAGGATCCCCTCCAAACGTGAAAGATCGACGAATTAGGGTTCCACCCTACATCAAATTGTGTATGCGATGACAACTTTGTGACACACAAGTTGATTCCGAGGTATGCACCTCAATTGTATGTATGATATGGTGTATGCAACTAATGTGCACAAGTCACGTTGCCGGCAATACTCAATGGCTAGTCTCGGTGGGTAAGCAATGCAAAAGATGGTATATGATGGTTATCAATGCAATTGCAAGGTATGACAAAGATGTCGTCGATGTTACCGTCCGTAGCGAAGATGAGTAGCCGACCAAAATGAGCATTTGTTGTTGATGTCGCACAGCATCTAGATACTTGAAACACAAAGGACACGGAAATCTCACTCAAATTGTCGAACTCAAATTCGAATGGTAGTACGGAGGTTGTGTCTTGGGGTTTGGCAAGTGGAAGTGGAGGTGGATGTGGTGAGGAGGGTGTATGTAGGTATAGGTCCTGGTTGTGGAGAAGGACTGCAGAAATGCAGTTTCGGCAGAGGAAGCCGGATGATCCGGGCCAGTAGTCGGATGATCCGGGCGAGTCCGGATGATCCGGGACTTGGTCCGGATGATCCGGGCAGGTCAACCACGCACGGGAACTGCTCGGGAAGAACACGAAAATGGGGTGGAATTTGACGATTTCGGGGATTTTGGGTGGATTTCGAGGGGGAGGAGGTGGGGAAACACAAGATACACGAGTTACACACCGAATCCACGGATCAAAAACAACAAAACATCATCAAAACTAACAAATCACAAAAAAATTTGGGGGTATTTTTGTGGGGATTTTCGGGTTTTTAGGACGAAAACAACAAAATCAAGCTAGAAATCAGGAGGTAGGGGCTCCAAAAACGTGATCAACGTGGCTCATGATACCATATGATGTAGGGTGGAACCCTAATTCGCCGATCTTTCATGTTTGGAGGGGATCCTACGGAGGAAACACGAAGAACGCGCGAAAGAACGAGAGGAAATCACGGGGAAGAGCGAGAGAGACACTCAACCGACAAGAGATCAATCACACAAGGTCTAGATCATCGAAGCACGAGTGATACATGGTCCAAAATCAAGAAAGGAAAGATACAAAGGTAGCCGTTCTTCTCCCGGAGGAGGTCTTGAATCCACGAGGGGATCTTCCCTTTTGAGGGGTCTTGAATCCGATGGATCTTCTCCTAGACGGAGGTCCTGATCTCCATGGAGAAGTACCGGTGGATGAGCAAAGGCTCGCACACACAAATATGAGCTAATCCAATGCTAAGTCTCAAAGTGAGGAGAGGGGGTCCTATATATAGAGTGCAGGGCGAAGGGTACATGGGCTCAGCCCAACACGCTGTATGAGGCGCTGGCAGACGATCCGGGCGACGGTCCGGATGATCCGGGCTGGTCCGGATGATCCGGGTGGGGGCCCGGATGGTCCGGGTGCTCTGCTGGTGACGGCGCAGGGCCGGACGTCCGGCTGATGGTCCGGATGTCCGGGCGGGATCCGGATGATCCGGGCCGGCGTCCGGATGATCCGGCTTCAGCGTGGAGGTTCTGTTGCCTTCGGTCGTTTTAGCCGGATCGTCTGGACCGGGGTTCGGATCATCCGGGCTCTGTCCGGATCGTCCGGGCCTCCGTCCGGATTGTCCGGCCTCTCTGGTCCTGGTTGCTTTCTCCTCTCCGTCTTCGCGTATGTCTTCCGCTTCCGATTCTCCTTGCTTCCTAGCCTCTTCATGGTCGACTCCTTGGTGCCTAAGTATGCATAGAGTTTCCGTTTGAGGTAGTAACCATGTCTCATGTGAATCGAAGGAGAGTTGTGAGAGGAGTGATGTCACCTCGGTTTCAAGAGCTGATAGAGGCGGGGTGTGCCGATCTTTCGATGAGATGATAACTATCGATTTGGTGGAGACGACTTTGACGATCCGACTACAAATGTGCACGACGTTGCGCCTTAGCAATCGCTAAACCAACTCCGAGAGGTTATTGACCACGCCGGAGCACGATCAACCTGACCACGAAGGTCTATTCCTGCAAGCAATCGAAGAACAAGCAAGAATATGATAAAAGCAATCTGAATATTGCGAGTATGTATGAAGTATTGATAAAGGTGGGGATCCGTAAGCGGTCTTGGTCTGGTCGTTGGACACAAACGAAGTACATGAAGTTGCAATGGCTAACTTTCAACTAAACAAATCCCAAAGTCTAAACGGTGCCCTAAGGGCTGTATATATGGAGGAAGAGGGGGTGAATTTCGTGGCCCTTGGTGGAGGGTCGAAACTAACCCTATCTCTTGTTCCCCACACATACGGACTCTAAAAATAGCCTATACTAATGTATTTCGAAATTACATGGGCCTGGCCCAATAATAAGGTGACGCAGCACCTAGAATAGCCTCTGGACGAAATTTATGAAGTGACATCTTGTATATTTCGTCCAAGGCTTCATGCACTCATTATGGTGGCTTCAAAGTCCTGAAATCATCACTTGTAACTCCATTCTTGTCCCCCTTGCGCATGCCATCATCTCCATGCTTGTTCTTGCTCCAATGTTCATCCTTCTCCAAGCTAGGCCCTTCATTTGTAAGCAAAACAAATGTATCCAATTTAGGCAGCATCATATTCTCATGAACATTAGAATCATTACCAAGAAACGAAAGTACCTGGTAATTTAGTTGGCGTGCGCGAGCTCTAGTAATTGGTCCAGTATGTATAGCAGCAGGGGCTGTGGGTGTAACAATTGTATTGATGTCCTCATCATCCTCCCCTTCTTGAAATGAAGTCGTCCTCGACGGAAGTTCATCTTCCTCACCCAAATATGGCTTCAAATCTGCAATGTTAAAAGTGGGACTAACCCCAAAATCTGTAGGCAGCTCAAGTTTATATGCATTATCATTTACTTTCTCCAACACCTTAAAGGGACCAGCAGCACGTGGCATTAGCTTTGATTTGCGCAAATCAGGAAATCTATCCTTACGCAAATGTAACCAAACAAGATCTCCAGGTGCAAACACAACATGTTTTCTACCCTTATCTCCAGCAAGTTTATATTTAGCATTCATACGCTCAATGTTTTCCTTAGTTAACTCATGCATTTTTAAAATCAATTCAGCACGTTCTTTAGCATCAAAATTAACCTTCTCCGAAGATGGAAGAGGCAACAAATCAATAGGTGCACGAGGTAGGAAACCATATACAACTTCAAAAGGGCACATCTTAGTAGTAGAATGCAATGAACGATTATAAGCAAATTCAATATGAGGCAAGCATTCCTCCCACATTTTCTTATTATTCTTTAGAACAGCCCTAAGCATAGTAGACAATGTTCTATTGACTACTTCAGTTTGTCCATCAGTTTGGGGTGACAAGTAGTACTAAAAGCAGTTTAGTCCCCAACTTAGCCCATAAACATCTCCAAAAGTGGCTAAGAAATTTAGTATCACGATCTGAAACAATAGTATTTGACACACCATGCAAGCGAATAATTTCACGAAAGAACAAATCAGCAACATTGACAGCATCATCGCTTTTATGACATGGTATAAAGTGTGCCATTTTTGAGAATCTATTCACGACAACAAATATGCTATCCCTCCCCTTCTTTGTTCTAGGTAAACCTAAAACAAAGTCCATAGATATATCCTCCCAAGGAACACTAGGTACAGGCAAAGGCATATATAAACCATGAGGATTGAGTCGTGACTTAGCTTTTTGACATGTAGTGCAGCGAGCAATAAAACGCACAACATCCCGTCTCATCTTTGGCCAAAAGAAATGTGTAGCAAGTCGTCCTCCGTCTTCTTCACGCCAAAGTGTCCCATTAGTCCTCCTCCATGCGCCTCCTGCAACAACAAAAGACGAACGGAGCTAGCTGGAATGCATAGCTTGTTAGCACGGAACACAAATCCATCATTAACGACAAACTTGTTCCATGTTCTTCCTTCTTTTCAATTCTGCAATACATCTTTAAAATCAGCATCATGCACATATTGATCTTTGATGGTCTCCAAACCAAATATTTTGAAGTCAAGTTGTGAAAGCATAGTATAGCGACGAGACAATGTATCAGCAATAACATTTTCTTTACCCTTCTTGTGTTTAATGACATAAGGGAAAGTCTCAATGAATTCAACCCATTTAGCATGTCTACGATTCAATTTAGCTTGACTTTTAATATGTTTCAAAGATTCATGATCAGAATGTATAACAAATTCTTTGGGCCATAAATAATGTTGCCATGTTTCTAAAGTCCGAACAAGAGCATATAATTCTTTATCATAAGTAGAGTAATTCAGACTAGGCCCACTCAATTTTTCAGAAAAGTATGCAACAGGTTTGCCATCTTGTAATAACACACCTCCTAATCCAATTCCACTAGCATCACATACAAGCTCAAAAGTCTTATTAAAATCAGGAAGTTGGAGTAAAGGAGCATGTGTCAACTTATCTTTCAATACCGTGAAGGCTTCTTCCTGTGCGGTACCCCAAACAAAAGGCACATCCTTCTTTGTAAGCTCATTGAGAGGTGCAGCAATGGTGCTGAAATCTCTCACAAAACGCCTATAGAAACCAGCGAGGCCAAGGAAACTTGATGCGGAGCATCCTACGGTCATCACCATGTCAAGAGTCCGCTTGGCAAGTGACACGTGCGACCTCTACTTCTCATACATAAAGGTGAATCTTCTCCTTTACACGTGTTCACTTGACCTCTTTGAGGATGGTATACTACTTGACACTCCACTCGTGTGCATGCATAGGTATTGTCGGAGCTTCACGAATGACGAGGAGGAGTGCAAGCGCCAAGGAACCCCTACACCGTCCGCAAGGGAAGCGTGGAAGCGAAGACGGAAGAAGAAGGACTTACCCAGTCCAGAAAGGGCGGTACTACCGCCCAAAGCAAGCGGTACTACCGCTCAAGCGGTACTACCGCCCAAAGCAAGCGGTACTACCGCTCAAGCGGTACTACCGCCCAAAGCAAGCGGTACTACCGCTCAAGCGGTACTACCGCCCATGAGTCCGGTACTACCGCCCTGCCTGTGCGCAGCCGCGGGCCTTTGGCCTTGTATCCCTCTCCCACTTACCCCTTCGTGGCTTAGACTATAAATAGACCACCTCCACCTCCTTTCTAGGGTTAGCAAAGTGATAGCTCATTCTTAGGTGAGCTTTGCTCCTACCTATCTCTTGAGAGAGAGACCACTACTCCATTGGAGGCCAAGACCTCCATCTAGGAGAAGATCCCGCGGGATATCATCAAGACCCCCTTGTGGGAAGATCCATCTAGGATACAAGACCCCCCTTGTGGGAAGATCCATCTAGGATATCATCAAGACCTCCTCTTGGAGATGAACCTTACCTTGTATCTTTCCCTTTGTTGTTCATGTACCTTGTGACCTTGTGTGTTTGATTGTCTAGTGGATGTGTGATTGGACTTGTTCTTGAGTGTTTCCCTTGTGATTTCTCTCCGTTCTTCCCCGTGTTCATCGTGTTCTTGAGGATCCCACTCCAAACGTGAAAGATCGACGAATTAGGGTTCCACCCTACATCATATGGTATCATGAGCCACGTTGATCACGTTTTTGGAGCCCTACCCCGTGTTTTCTAGTTTGATTTTGTTGTTTTCGTCCTAAATCCGAAAATCCCCACCAAAAATAGCCCCAAAATTTTTTGTGATTTGTTGGTTTGATGATGTTTTGTTGATTTTGATCCATGGATTTGCTTGGTTTCAAGTGGATCTAGCATTCCCCCAAGTTTCCCCTCTTTCCATCCACGAAATCCATCAAATTTTGCCCCCGAAATCATCCATTTCCGCCCCAAAATCGTGCCCCGATTCGATCTGCGAAAAAACCCGACACGAGCAGTACTACCGCCCTACAGAGCGGTACTACCGCTGAGAACCTCAAGCGGTACTACCGCCCCGCTAACGGTACTACCGCTAGGCTCTGTTTCAGCCGAAGCAGTCGAAAAATCCCGACACGAGCGGTACTACCGCCCTCCCGAGCGGTACTACCGCCCTGGCCAGTTTCAGCTTTCCGAGTTTCACCGTTTCGGCCATAACTAATTCATCCGAACTCCGATTTTGACGTTCTTTAGCTCGTTTTGAAGCTATTGACATCCCCCTTCCCACAAAAATACCACCAACATCATTTGACTCCATCATATTTTCTGAAATTTGGCAAGTTTTCCTAGGCCCCCCACCATATCATCCGCATTACCACCACCGACTTCCGCAACCTAACCCATTTTGTTCCCCATAGCATTTGAGGTTGTTTGAGTAGTGACTTGAGTCTCCTAAGGTGTTTAGGCTACTTAGGGACGGTTGCTTCTTCATCAACCACCACCACCACCACTTCCACATAACCTTGCCCACCATACACTTCCGACAACCCAACTTAACCCAATTGTTGTTTGAGCTTTTTGAGTTGTGGCTTGTGTTTCCTAAGGTGTTTCGCTACTTAGGGACCGTGTGCTTCAACTCTTACACCGTGTATAACCCATCATCCCACTTCCGCATTGCCTAGTGCAACACCACCACCGCTTTCCGCTACCACCATTTGACATTTGTCATTTGAGATTTTGAGTTTGCGGTTTTCCGTTTCCTAAGGTGTTTCGCTACTTAGGGACGAGTCTCCATCATCTTGGTATCTACACCAAGAACACCGCCACTCATCATCGCAAAGGGCGGTAACCTCGACGACACCTTTGTATATTCCTTGCAATTGCATTGTTAACCCCTAGCCCATTTTGCGTTACTTGCCTATCGAGACTAGCCATTTGAGTATTGCCGGCAACGTTACTTGTGCACATTAGTGGTCCATACCTTCCATTGCATACATACCATATCATCTTGGTATCATATCATCCTTGTGCCTCAAGTTTGTTCCCGCATATACACAATTGCTATCTTGGATTGTGCATTGTACAAAAGTGGCCATAGAGAAAAAAAAGAAGAGAAAAACCTTTTAAGCAAAAAGAGAGCAAAGAGCTCGTGAGCAAGTGCCATCGCATCATACCCCATTGAACATAAGAGCCATACCAAAATCTACATCACATGATATCATGCTTGAGAGAAACACCGGGAACCATACATACATAGCATACTTGGGATAGAAGAATATCCATTTTGCATATTATAGGTTGTGCACAAGTGTCGTATCCGCCTATTGAGCAATCGTGCTAGCGTCTCTCTTGAGTTGTGCAACACGGCGTTTTCCGTGGATTCCACATTTTGTGCTCATTCCTTGGTTGCACGACCCCATTTATCTATCCGTGTGTGTGTTTCCGTGTACCTTTCATTGCTATTGGTCCATTTGTTTCACTTGCAAATTTGTGAATCTTTTTCAACATTATTGACACTTGCTAACATTTTGCATCAAATTTTGTGCCACTATCCTCACCGAACTCTACCATAAGCCTTTACTTGTAGGTGTGAGTGAACAAGTCCGTACCAATTCCACTATTCTTTCATCTCACATTGAGTTACGGGATACATCCTCAACTTTGGGAAAAGGTAACTTGGTATTGTTTATCTCATTTCCTACTCACCTCTACTCGAGTCTTGTGATGGATAGGCAAGGCATTTCACTTCGGTCTACAACAACAACGGCGAGTTCGATGCCATGAATAACAACTTCGACGCCAAGATGGACAAGCGCATGGAGGAGATCAAGGCCCTCATCAAGTCCTACAAGCGATCTTCCTCATCTTGAGAAGGCGCTCAGAGCACATCCTTCCGAGCTACCACCTTGGCAAGATCACATCGGCATCGACACCATCAACAACAAGAACGTGAAGGTCAAGAGCTCAACACCAACAACCGCTCAACGACTTCACCATCTCCCTTGGCATCTTCGCCAAGCGACTTCAAGGCATCTTCGCCTACGGACATACGGCATCTTCGCCAACAAGAACCCCAAGACTACGCTCAAGAGAAGCTCCCCAAGCTCAAGTCCGCGACTTCCACGAACTACTACGATCTCGACATCGACCATGCGATTCCTTTCTATGGGACTCAAGAACCCGAGGAGTACCTCGAGTGGGAGCGTTTGATGGACGACTACCTCAAGCTACATCAAGTTCCTCCCGAAGATCAAGTGAAGTGCGCCACAAGAAACTTCCACGACTACGCATTGGCATGGTGGCTTCACACACCTTCGAGTACTACGACATGAGTTGGCCCAAGGCGAAGAAAGCTTTGCGGCGAGTTTGTGCCTCCAACCTACGGAACAACCGGCGCCAATTGGAGAACACCACCCAAGGATCCAAGTCCATCGACAAGTATTTCAAGGAAATGATGATTGCCTTGCGACGAGCAGCGTGGGCGACCCCATTTCGATGAAGTTCCACTTCATGATGGGATTACAACGACATCTCCAAGACCATCTTCCTCGAGAACTACAAGTCCATCGGCGACAACTACATTGGTGCTCTCAAGGCGGAACAAGAACTCACGAAGGCCAAGGCTTCTCCACCCCAAGCAAACTTAGCGGCGACCAAGCTCTCGACAAGCATGAGGCTAGTACCACCAAGATGTCCAAGCCCGACGAGCTCCAAGGCGATGCTCCCAAGTTTGACTTCACCGCCATCCCTCTTTGTGGCATTGATGGTGCGAGTCTACTTTGACTCTTTTTCAAGGCAGTGCGGCGAGTGCGACTCACGGAAACCCTCAAGGACAAATCTTTGGAGGCGAGCAACAAGGTGGCGAGCAAGGATGATGCTTCCATCTTTGGAGGCGAGAGTGATGATGTGCCATCTTCGGCCTTCATCTATGGCGACGGTGACGAGATGATCGAGCATGGGAATTTCCCTTCGGTCATGGAGGAGAGTGATGATGTGCCATCTTCAGCCTTCATCCACGGCGACGACGACAAGATGGTTGAGCATGGGATCTTCCCTTCGACCACGGCGACGTATGATGACTTGAGTGACTTGTGCCACCATATTGAGAGTGAGAGTGACTTCACCACTAGCCCCATATATGATGAGTTGCCACAATTCCCATGTGAGGAGAGCCACAACCCCCACCACTTGAGTGAGATGAGTGACTCCACCATACGTGAGTTTGAGTGCACCTATTTTGAGGGAGTGAGCGAACCACCACATAGAGAGAGTGAGATAGTTGATAGGTCTCGTGAGGCCATTTGCAGTTCTAACAACTTGACCTCTACCTCTATTGTGTCTTCTCGTTTGGTGCTAGGTCCCATTTATGATGACGCGCCGATCCTCGACGACTTCGTCCTCCCTTTGGACAAGACGATGGCCATGGTGGAATATGATGCACCCCCCACATGGTTCCATCAAGATGATGATGATGACCACCATTTGGTCTTTCCCACCTCACCTACACCACTTGAGTGGAATGACAAAGGTAACAAAGGTGACGGTGATGCTCTAGTCCCACTAGTGGACTTTCTCGAGATTGATTGCTTGCATGATGTTGATCCACCTAGTACCTTGCTTCATTCTAGTATGATTTCCCCATGTGATGATTTGCCCATTTATGATGAGTACGATGATTCTCATGTGGAGTCTATTAGTTGTGATGCCATGTTACATAGGATTTCTTGTGACAATTCTTTAGGTCACGTCATGTTTGCTAATCCGCTTGACTTGTCATATGCTATGCATGAGATCCATCATATGTCTTATTTGCAATCTCTTCATAGTGACTATGCATATGCCATTAAAATAAACCCAATTTGCACATATGGCATAGATGACAAGCCCATGGTTATTGGCATTTGTTTTTCTTGTGATGATATTGATATGCTCCCTTTGCATCATTCATCTCATATGCCATGCCATGACCACCTAGCTTCGGATATGCATTGTTTTGGATGTTGTCCATTTTCTCCATATGATGTTTTCGATAGTGCTCATGAGGAGACCCCCATAGTTTCCTCATACATGTTACGAGATTTTGATCCATCCCATTCATTGCATGATCCCAATACTTGTGTGCACCATATGCTCCCCATGATTAAACATGATATTGATGTGTCATATACTTGCATTCTCAATTTGTGTCCCCATCGTGTCATACATAACAACTATTCTTTCAGGCTAAGTTGGGGACTAAACTGCTTTTTAGTACTACTTGTCACCCCAAGCGATGGACAAACTGAGTAGTCAATAGAACATTGTCTACTATGCTTAGGGCTGTTCTAAAGAAAATAAGAAAATGTGGGAGGAATGCTTGCCTCATATTGAATTGCTTATAATCGTTCATTGCATTCTACTACTAAGATGTGCCTTTTGAAGTTGTGTATGGTTTCCTACCTCGTGCACCTATTGATTTGTTGCCTCTTCCATCTTCCAAATACTATCGAAGTTGCAGCTATGGCGAACTTTTGATCTAAACAAACCAAAGTCTTGGTGCCCTAAGGGCTGTATATATGGAGGAAGAGGTGAATTTCGTGGCCCTTGGTGGAGGGGTCCAACTAACCCTCTTGTTTCCCCACACATACGGACTCTAAAATAGCCTATACTAATGTATTTGAAATTACATGGGCCTGGCCCAATAAGGTGACGCAGCACCTAGAATAGCCTATGGATGAATATCATGAAGTGGCATCTTGTATATTTCGTCCAAGGCTTCATGCACTCCTTACGGTGGCTTCAAAGTCTGAAATCATCACTTGTATCTCTGTTCTTGATCCCCTTAGCATGCCATCAACTCCATGTGTGTTCTTGCTCAATGTTCATCCTTCTCCAAGCTAGGCCCTTCATTTGTAAGCAAAACAAATGTATCCAATTTAGCAGCATCATATTCTCATGAACATTAGAATCATTACCAAGCAGTATTTAATTTGGGCGTCTTGTGACTCTAGTAATTGGTCCATTATGTATAGCGGCAGGGGCTGTGGGTGTAATGGTATTGATGTCCTCATCACCTCTTGTTGTCTCCAAAGTCTTGACACTTCAACATCACCAGAAGACCAGCGATGCCACATCTTCCACACAAAGGCGGCATCAATGGGAGATCGGTCGGTCATCATCGATGGAGGTAGTTGCCACAACAATAGCGAAGAACTATGCTCCAAGCTGGTCAGAAGTAGCATCGCAACCATACAAGGTTCAATGGCTAAGTGACTCGGCACTATCTGAGTTGAGCATCGGTCCAAGTATCCTTCAAAATCGGTGCATATGAAGACACTTTGGAATGTGATGTGGTCCCAATGACCGTTGCCACCTCCTCCTTGGTCGGCCATGGCAATTCGAGTGGTGTCTACTGGGCGTACAAACCACTATAGCTTCAAGATGAAAGGCAAAGAATATGTCCTCGACCCATGTCTCCTAGTCAAGTGATAGCGACAAACAAGCCACCAACCAGAGAGAAGAGTGAGAAAGTGAGCCACCAAAAGTGAGTGAGAGCCACAAGCCAAATTTGGCGCCTCTTAGCCTAGAGAAAAAACTTCATACTATTAAGCCACCACATGAGATGAGAGAGAAGAATGTGAGAACCCATCGTGTGATACACTTTGTCCTTGTGTGCAAGGATGGAGAACCACGACTAACTCCACTCATGAACTACCTTTGGTGTTTCAATCTGCAGGAATTTCAAGATGTTTTCCCCGATGAGCTACCTCGGGTCTACCTCCTCTTGAGGCATTGAGCATCGAATCGATCATCCCGGAGGCGCCACTTCAAACAAAGCTCCATACGTGTCAATCCCAAAGAAACCAAGGAGATTAAGCGGCAAGTACAACAACTAATCGACAAGCGGTCATGCGTGAAAGCTTAAGCCCTTGTGCGTGCCCGTTATTCTTGTGCCTAAGCGATGGAACATTCCGCTTTGCTCGATTGTAAACCAATAAATGCTATCACCATGCGCTATAGGCATCCCATTCCTCGCTTAGATGATATGCTTGATGAATTAGTGGAGCCAACTTTTCTCAAAATTGATCTTAAAGTGGCTATTATCAAATCCGCATTCATGAGGGGTGATGAATGTAAAACTGCTTTCAAAACAAAATTGGCCTATATGAGTGGTTGGTCATGCCTATGTTTGTCGGAAGCTCCGGAACTTTTTGCGTCTTATGCATCATGTACTTAGCCCATACATTGGAATCTTTGTTGTGGTTTACTTGATGATATTCTTGTGTTTATAAAACCATGTCATCATGTTAAGCTTGTTTTGCAACCACTTGAAAAAGAAAGTCTTTATGCCAATTTGAAAAAATGCACTTTTGGAGTTGACAAAGTGGTTTTCTTGGGTTCGTTGTCTCTTCAAAAGTGTCCATGTTGATGAAACTAAGATCAAAGCAATTAAAATTTAACCCAATTTGCAAGAAAAGTTTCCTTGTCTTGCAGGTTTTTATCGCCGCTTTGTGAAAACTTTAGCTATTAGCTCCTTTGCATGCTTTGAAGAAGAATACTCCTTTTGTTTGGGGACCTTTGCAATCAACGCTTTTGATGAGCTCAAGTCTTTACTCACTCATGCTCCGATTCTTGCTTTGCCCAATTACAAAACTTTTGAGGTCCATTGTGATGCAAGTGGTAGGAATTGGCGGAGTTTTAATGCAAGCAGTGCTTATTTTAGTGAAAAACTCTCGGTGCTCAACAACTATCCCGTGTATGACAAGGTTGTATGCTTTAGTGCATGTCCTCCATGTTTGGGAACATTATCTTAGACCTCATGAGTTTGTCATCCACATGAAAGCAGCTTAAGTACTTAAAAGGTCAAACTAAATTGAACAAGCGACATGCTAAATGGAGTCAATTTATTGAATCTTTTCCATATGTGATCAAGTACATTAAGGGCAAGAAAATGTAGTTGCCGATGCACTTTCACGCATATGTACACTTGTCACCCAACTTGAGTTGAATGTTATTGGTTTGAGCACATCAAGATTTGTATGCTAGTGATCCATCTTTTGCACATCATTATACTAAATGTTTGGCGCATACATCTTGGGAACAATATTACCTTAAGGGCGGTTATCTTATGAGAGCTAACAAACTTTGCATACGAGTCTTCTCTTAGTTTGCTACTTTTGCAAGAGGCTCATGGAGGTGGACTCATGGGACATTTTGATAGCGACAACACCTTCATGCAGCTCTCCAAGAACTACTTTTGGCCCAAGATGTTTGAGCGTTCACGCTTCACCACCCGATGCTCAATATGCATAAAGCTAAGTCAAAAGCTCAATCTCATGGTCTTTACATGCCTCTTCCTATTCCTTATCAACCTTGAAGATTAGCATGGACTTTGTACTTGGTTTGCCTAGAACTCAAAATGGAAAGGACTCCGTATTTGTTGTTGTGGACAGATTTTCCAAAATGGCATTTCATTCCTTGCAACAATCGGCGATGCTTCAAATATTGCAAATCTATTTTAGAAATCTGCCCTCCATGGAGTACCAAAGTCAACGTCTCCGACGCGGACGTCAAGTTCTTGAGTTACTTTTGGAAAACTCTTTGCTGTGGCTTCGGAATCAGCTCTTGTTCTCCTCCGCATACCAACCTCAAACCAACGGCCAAGCGGAGGTGACAAACCGGGCAACTCAACTCTTGATCAAGAAGAACATCAAGGGTGGGGCGTGTCTACCATATCGCCTAACCGCGCCAAGACATTCGACAGCGACCGGCAAGTCCCCCTTCCAGTGCGTCTACGGCTTCACCCATTGTCCCCATTGGACATTCTACCTCTACCTCTACAAGAGCGCACCTCGGCGCAAGTGCCCGTGCAAGCTACATCAGAAGGTGCATGAAGATACAAAAACACCATCGGCGCCAAGTACAGCGACTAGCGACCAAGCTCAACATCAACAAGCAACCAATGATCTTCAACATAGGCGATCTCGTGTGGCTACACCTTCGCAGGCAGCATGAAGTCCAAACTTCCGAGCGATGGACCCTTCAAGGTGTTATGCGCTACAAGCCTGGCTCGACCTGGCGACAAGTACAGCGTGGCGACACATTCAACGTCAAAGACCTCTCGGCGTTTCCATGGTGATGAAGAACTAGATCCGAGTCGGATCCTTCGAAGGAGGGATATGATGCGGAGCATCCTTCCATCATCCCCATGGACTCTACATCAACACCTACAACACCACAGGACCGATGACTGAGCACGTGCAAGAGCTCTTGAAACCGAGGTGACATCAATCCTCTCACAACTCTCCTTAGATTCATGAGACATGGTTACTACCTCAGCCAAAACTCTATGCATACTCGGGCACCAAAAGTCGACCATGAAGAGCTAGGAAGCAAGGAAATCGGAAGCGGAAGACATACGTGAAAGGCGGAAGGAGAAACAAATACCGGGAGGCGGGCGATCGGGCGGAAACCCAACGATCCGACACAGCCGGATGATCCGGACCCGTCCGGACGATCCGGCTAACTCAAGCAGCAAAGAACCTCCCAGCGGCGGATCATCCGGACGAGCGGATCATCCGGACCCCGGGCTGACTGACGGACATCCGGCCCTGCGCCCGTCACAGCCGAAACACCGGACCATCGGGCCCCGAGATCATCGGACCAGCCGGATCATCCGGACCGTCGCCGGATCGTCCGGCAGCGCCGCTGCAGCGTGTTAGGCTGAGCCATGTACCCCTTCGCCCCATGCTATATATATAGGACCCCCTCTCCTCACTTTGAGACTTAGCATTGGATTAGCTCATATTTGTGTGTGAGAGCCGCTCATCACGGTACTTCTCTCACGGAGATCAGGACCTCCGTAGATCCATGGATTCAAGACCCCTATCGGGAAGATCCTCGTGGATTCAAGACCTCCTCCGGAAAACGGCTACCTTGTATCTTTCCTTTGTTGATTTTGGACCATGTATCACCGTGTGCCGATGATCTAGACCTTGTGTGATTGATCTCTTGTCGATTGAGTGTCTCCTCGTTCTTCCCGTGATTTCCTCTCGTTCTTCCAGCGTTCTTCATGTTTCCTCGTGGGATCCCCTCAAGCGTGAAAGATCGGCCAATTAGGGTTCCACCCTACATCAAAGTCCCCTTGAGGTCGTCTCTGCTTTAACCCATTGTCCCCATTGGACATTCTACCACTACTCTACAAGGCGCACCAACCTCGTATGGCGCGTGCAAGCTACATGAAGATGCATGAAGATACAAGACCACCATCGGCGCCAAGTACAGCGACTAGCGACCAAGCTCAACATCAACAAGCAACCCATGATCTTCAACATAGAAGATCTCGTGTGGCTACACTTACGCAAGGCAGCTTCCTGACATGAAGTCCAAACTTCTACCTCGGCCGATGGACCTTTCAAGGTGTTATGCGCTACAACAACAATGCCTACAAGCTCGACCTACCAACACCGACAAGTACAGCGTGGCGACACCTTCAACGTCAAAGACCTCTCGCCTTTCCATGGTGATGAAGATCTTGATCCGAGTCGGATCCTTTCGAAGGAGGGATATGATGCGGAGCATCCTTCCATCATGGACTCTACATCAACACATCCAACCCCACAGGACCTATGACTCGAGCACGTGCAAGAGCTCTTGAAACCAGGTGACTTCTCCTAAATGATATTTCATATGACCCTCTCGAGACATGGCTACTACCTAAATCAGATACTATGCATGATTAGGTGTCAAGAAGAACCTCCGAGGATGCCGCGTGGATGGACAAGCTACCCTCCCACGGATGAAGAACCTCTTTGAAACGGACAAGTTTTCGGGCCCGGACATCGGTCAGGCCGGACATGGGCCCTAGAGCGTAACACCCAGCGGCATGGCAGCTCAGCCAAGAAGCTCTGAGGCGGACATCCGGCCCCGGGCCCTGACATCCGGCCTCCCACAAGCCCATCCGGCCCTCTGCCCAATCCGGCGCCACGAGACTCTGAAGGTCGCACCGCCCGGACATCGGCCCCCAGCCGGACATCCGGCCTGCAAGCCCGGACATCCGCCCGGCCGGGACATCCGGCTTCACTGTGGCGTGTGAAACGGTGAAGCCGACCCATGCCACTTGTAGACTATATATATTCCATCCCTTCCTCTTTCTCGGTTAGCAAAGTTAGCTCATATTTTGTGTAGAGCTTTGCTCATCCATGGTTACTTCTCCTCGAGATCGGGACCTCTCGGAGAAGATCCCCCAAGGTTCAAGACCCCTTCAAGAAGACCATCAAGACCTCCTCGAGAAGAACCGGTTACCTTTTGTATCGTCCTTTGTTGATTTTGGATCGTGAATCTCTTATGTATGGTGATCTAGCACTTGTGTCGATTCCTTGTTGGTTGAGTGATTCTCTCTCGTTTTCCCGTGTTTCCCCTGCTTCCAGCGTGTTCTTCGTGTTTCCTCTAGGATCCTCAAGCGTGAAGATCGGCGAATTGGGTTCCACCCTACATCAAATTGTGCGATGACAACTTTGTGACACAGTTGATTCGAGTATGCACACCAATTGTATGTATGATATGGTGTATGCAACTAATGTCACGTTGCGGCAATACTCAATGGCTAGTCTCGGTGGGTAAGCAATGCAAGATGGTATATGATGGTTATCAATGCAATTGCAAGTATGACAAGATGTCGTCGATGTTACCGTCATGTGAAGATGATAGCCGACCAAAATGAGCATTTGTTGTTGATGTACTTGCATCTAGATAGCCAAAACACAAAGGACACGAAATCTCACTCAAATGAACTCAAATTGAATGGTAATCTGGAGGTTGTGTCTTGGGGTTTGGCAAGTGGAAGTGGAGGTGGATGTGGTGAGGAGGGTGTATGTAGGTATAGGTCCTGGTTGTGGAAAGGACTAGAATCTGATTTGGCGGAGAAGCGGATGATCCGGCGATAGTCGGATGATCAGGCGAGTCCGGATGATCCGGGACTTGGTCCGGATGATCGGGCAGGTCAATACGCCGGGAACTGCTCGGGAAGAACACGAAAATGGGGTGGAATTTGGCGATTTGAGGATTTTGGGTGGATTCGAGGGGGTGGGGAAACACAAGATACCACGAGTTACACGAATCACGGATCAAAAACAACAAAACATCATCAAAACTAACAAATCACAAAAAATTTGGGGAGTATTTTTGTAGGGATTTTCGGGTTTTAGGGACGAAAACAACAAAATCAAGCTAGAAATCAGGAGGTAGGGGCTCCAAAAGCGTGATCAACGTGGCTCATGATACCATATGATGTAGGGTGGAACCTAATTGCGATCTTTCATGTTTGGAGGGATCCTCAGGAGGAACCGAAGAACGAAAAACGAGAGGAAATCACGGGAAGAGCGAGAGACACTCAACCGACAAGAGATCAATCACACAAGGTCTAGATCATTGAAGCCTGGAGTGATACATGGTCCAAAATCAAGAAAGGAAAGATACAAGGTAGCCGTTCTTCTCCGGAGGAGTCTTGAATACGAGGGATCTTCCTTTGAGGGTCTTGAATCCGATGGATCTTCTCTAGCGGAGGTCCTGATCTCCATGGAAGTACCGGTGGATGAGCAAGCTCGCACACACAAATATAGCTAATCCAATGCTAAGTCTCAAAGTGAGGAGTCCTATATAGAGTGCAGGGCGAAGGGTATTGGGCTCAGCCCAGCAGCGCCTTGTGGCTGGTCAGGCGGCAGTCCGGATGATCCGGCTGGTCGGATGATAATCGGGTGGGGGCGGATGGTCAGGAATGCTCTCTTGTGTGAGGGCGGACGTCGGTGATGGTCCGGATGTCGGCCGGATCCAGATGATCCGGGCGGCGTCCGGATGATCCGGCTTCAGCGTGGAGGTTCTGTTGCCTTGATGCGTTTTAGCGGATCGTCGGACCGGGTTCGGATCATCCGGGCTGTCGGATCGTCCGACCTCCGTCCGGATTGTCCGCCTCTCTGATCTGGTTGCTTTCTCCTCTCTCGTCTGTATGTCTTCCGCTTCGATTCTCCTTGCTTCCTAGCCTCTTCATAGTCGACTCCTTGGTGCCTAAGTATGCATAGAGTTTCCGTTTGAGGTAGTAACCATGTCTCATGTGAATCGAAGAGTTGTGAGAGGAGTGATGTCACCTCGGTTTCAAGAGCGATAGAGGC
The DNA here is from genome assembly GCA_021437245.1 of Aegilops speltoides. Classification (NCBI taxonomy): domain Eukaryota; kingdom Viridiplantae; phylum Streptophyta; class Magnoliopsida; order Poales; family Poaceae; genus Aegilops; species Aegilops speltoides. The sequence continues at coordinate 169,079,694 of CM038145.1, forward strand.
GGGGTGTGCCGATCTTTCGATGAGATGATAACTATCGATTTGGTGGAGCGACTTTGACGATCCGACTACAAATGTGCGACGTTCGCCTTAGCAATCGCTAAACCAACTCCGAGAGGTTATTGACCCAGACACGATCAACTGACCCGGTCTATTCCTAAGCAATCGAAGAACAAGCAAGAATATGATAAAAGCAATCTTATTGCGGTATGTATGAAGTATTGATAAAGGTGGGGATCCGTAAGCGGTCTTGGTCTGTCGTTGGACACAAGCACATGAAGTTGCAATGGCTAACTTTCAACTAAACAAATCCCAAAGTCTAGCGGTGCCCTAAGGGCTGTATATATATGGAGGAAGGGGGTGAATTTCGTGGCCCTTGGTGGAGGTCAGAAACCCTATCTCTTGTTCCCCCACTGGACTCTAAAATAGCCTATACTAATGTATTTCAAATTACATGGGCCTGGCCCAATAATAAGGTGATGAGCACCTAGAATAGCCTACGGACAGAAATTTATGAAGTGACATCTTGTATATTTCGTCCAAGGCTTCATGCACTCATTATGGTGGCTTCAAAGTCCTGAAATCATCACTTGCTCCATTCTTGTCCCCCTTGCGCATGCCATCATCTCCATGCTTGTTCTTGCTCAATGTTCATCCTTCTCCAAGCTAGGCCCTTCATTTGTAAGCAAAACAAATGTATCCAATTTAGGCAGCATCATATTCTCATGAACATTAGATTCATTACCAAGCGAAAGTACCTGGTAATTTAGTTGGCGTCTTGTGAGCTCTAGTAATTGGTCCGGTATGTATAGCAGCAGGGGCTGTGGGTGTAACAATTGTATTGATGTCCTCATCATCCTCCCTTCTTGAAATGAAGTCGTCCTCGACGGAAGTTCATCTTCCTCACCAAATATGGCTTCAAATCTGCAATGTTAAAAGTGGACTAACCCCAAAATCTGTGGCAGCTCAAGTTTATATGCATTATCATTTACTTTCTCCAACACCTTAAAGGGACCAGACCGCGTGGCATTAGCTTTGATTTAGCAAATCGGAAATCTATCCTTACATAAATGTAACCAAACAAGATCTCCGGTGCAAACACAACATGTTTTCTACCCTTATCTCCAGCAAGTTTATATTTAGCATTCATCGCTCAATGTTTTCCTTAGTTAACTCATGCATTTTTAAAATCAATTCACACGTTCTTTAGCATCAAAATTAACCTTCTCCGAAGATGGAAGGCAACAAATCAATAGGTACGAGGTGAAACCATATACAACTTCAAAAGGGCACATCTTAGTAGTAGAATGCAATGAGCGATTATAAGCAAATTCAATATGAGGCAAGCATTCCTCCCACATTTTCTTATTATTCTTTAGAACAGCCCTAAGCATAGTAGACAATGTTCTATTGACTACTTCAGTTTGTCCATCAGTTTGGGGGTGACAAGTAGTACTAAAAGCAGTTTAGTCCCCAACTTAGCCCATAAACATCTCCAAAAGTGGCTAAGAAATTTAGTATCACGATCTGAAACAATAGTATTTGACACACCATGCAAGCGAATAATTTCACGAAAAGAACAAATCAGCAACATTGACAGCATCATCGCTTTTATGACATGGTATAAAGTGTGCCATTTTGAGAATCTATTCACGACAACAAATATGCTATCCTCCTTCTTTGTTCTAGGTAAACCTAAAACAAAGTCCATAGATATATCCTCCCAAGGAACACTAGGTACAGCAAAGGCATATATAAACCATGAGGATTGAGTCGTGACTTAGCTTTTTGACATGTAGTGCAGCGAGCAATAAAAGCACAACATCCGTCTCATCTTTGGCCAAAAGAAATGTGTAGCAAATCGTCCTCCGTCTTCGCCAAAGTGTCCCATTAGTCCTCCTCCATCGCCTCCTGCAACAACAAAAATGACGGAGCTAGCTGGAATGCATAGCTGTTAGCGAACACAAATCCATCATTAACGACAAACTTGTTCCATGTTCTTCCTTCTTTCAATTCTGCAATACATCTTTAAAATCAGCATCATGCACATATTGATCTTTGATGGTCTCCAAACCAAATATTTTGAAGTCAAGTTGAAAGCATAGTATAGCGACGAGACAATGTATCAGCAATAACATTTTCTTTACCCTTCTTGTGTTTAATGACATAGGGAAAGTCTCAATGAATTCAACCCATTTAGCATGTCTCACGATTCAATTTAGCTTGACTTTTAATATGTTTCAAAGATTCATGATCAGAATGTATAACAAATTCTTTGGGCCATAAATAATGTTGCCATGTTTCTAAAGTCCGAACAAGAGCATATAATTCTTTATCATAAGTAGAGTAATTCAGACTAGGCCCACTCAATTTTTCAGAAAAGTATGCAACAGGTTTGCCATCTTGTAATAACACACCTCTAATCCAATTCCACTAGCATCACATACAAGCTCAAAAGTCTTATTAAAATCAGGAAGTTGGAGTAAAGGAGCATGTGTCAACTTATCTTTCAATACCGTGAAGGCTTCTTCCTGTGCGGTACCCCAAACAAAAGCACATCCTTCTTTGTAAGCTCATTGAGAGGTGCAGCAATGGTGCTGAAATCTCTCTAAAGCACTATAGAAACCAGCGAGGCCAAGGAAACTTGATGCGGAGCATCCTCGGTCATCACCATGTCAAGTCCGCTTGGCAAGTGACCGTCGACCTCCTTCTCATACATAAAGGTGAATCTTCTCCTTTACGTGTTCTTGACCTCTTTGAGGATGGTATACTACTTGACACTCCACTTTCGTGTGCATGCATAGGTATTGTCGAACTTCACGAATGGCGAGGAGGTCAAGCGCCAAGGAACTACACCGTCCGCAAGGCGTGGAAGCGAAGGCGGAAGAAGAAGGACAGTCCGGAAAGGCGGTACTACCGCCCAAAACAAGCATACTACCGCTCAAGCCACTACCGCCCAAAGCAAGCAGTCTACTGCTCAATGATACTACCGCCAAAACAGCGGTACTACCATCAGCAGAACCACTACCGCCCGCCGAATCTGCCACTTTGTCTTGTGACAGCAGCCTTGGCCTTGTATCCCTCTCCCACTTACCCCTTCGTGGCTTAGACTATAAATAGACCACCTCCACCTCCTTTCTAGGGTTAGCAAAGTGATAGCTCATTCTTAGGTGAGCTCTCCTATCTCTTGAGAGAGAGACCACTACTCCATTGGAGGCCAAGACCTCCATCTAGGAGAAGATCATGAGGATATCATCAAGACCTTGTGGGAAGATCCATCTAGGATACAAGACCCCCCTTGGGAGATCCATCTAGGATATCATCAAGACCTCCTCTTGGAGATGAACCTTACCTTGTATCTTTCCCTTTGTTGTTCATGTACCTTGTGACCTTGTGTGTTTGATTGTCTAGTGGATGTGTGATTGGACTTGTTCTTGAGTGTTTCCTGTGATTTCTCTCGTTCTTCCCGTGTTCATCGTGTTCTTGAGGATCCCCTCAAAGCGTGAAAGATCGGAATTAGGGTTCCACCCTATCATATATATCATCGCCACGTTGATCACGTTTTGGAGCCTACCCGTGTTTCTAGTTTGATTTTGTTGTTTTGGTCCTAAATCCGAAAATCCCAAAAAATAGCCTTTTTGTGATTTGTTGGTTTGATGATGTTTTGTTGATTTTGATCCATGGATTTGCTTGGTTTCAAGTGGATCTAGCATTCCCCAAGTTTCCCTCTTTCCATCACGAAATCCATCAATTTTGCCCCGAAATCATCCATTTCCTTAAAATCGTGCTTTGATTCGATCTCGAAAAACCCGACACGAGCAGTACTACGCCCTACCAGGCGGTACTACGCTGAGAACCTCAAGCGGTACTACCGCCCTTCGCAGTACTACCGCTAGGCTCTGTTTCAGCGAAGCAGTCGAAAAATCCCACACGAGCGGTACTACCGCCCTCCAGCAGTACTACCGCCCTGGCCATTTCAGCTTTCCGAGTTTCACCGTTTGACCATAACTAATTCATCCGAACTCCGATTTTGGCGTTCTTTAGCTCGTTTTGAAGCTATTGACATCCCCTTCCAAAAAATACCACCAACATCATTTGACTCCATCATATTTTCTGAAATTTGGCAAGTTTTCCTAGGCCCCATATCATCCGCACCACCGACTTCCGCCTTCTTATTTTGTTCCCCATAGCATTTGAGGTTGTTTGAGTAGTGACTTGAGTCTCCTAAGGTGTTTAGGCTACTTAGGACGGTTGCTTCTTCATCAACCACCACCACCACCACTTCCACATAACCTTGCCCACCATACACTTCGCAACCCAACTTAACCCAATTGTTGTTTGAGCTTTTTCGAGTTGTGGCTTGTGTCCTAAGGTGTTTAACTTACTTAGGGACCGTGTGCTTCAACTCTTACAGTGTATAACCCATCATCCCACTTCCGCATTGCCTAGTGCAACACCACCACGCTTTCGCTACCACCATTTGACATTTGTCATTTGAGATTTTGAGTTTGCGGTTTTCCGTTTCCTAAGGTGTTTGACTACTTAGGGCGAGTCTCCATCATCTTGGTATCTACACAAGAACACGCCACTCATCATGCAAAGGGCGGTAACCTCGAACCTTTGTATATTCCTTGCAATTGCATTGTTAACCCCTAGCCCATTTTGCGTTACTTGCCTATCGAGACTAGCCATTTGAGTATTGCCGGCAAGCGTTACTTGTGCACATTAGTGGTCCATACCTTCCATTGCATACATACCATATCATCTTGGTATCATATCATCCTTGTGCCTCAAGTTTGTTCGCATATACACAATTGCTATCTTGGATTGTGCATTGTACAAAAGTGGCCATAGAGAAAAAAAGAAACCTTTTAAGCAAAAAGGCAAAGAGCTCGTGAGCAAGTGCCATCGCATCATACCCCATTGAACATAAGAGCCATACCAAAATCTACATCACATGATATCATGCTTGAGAGAAAACAGGAACCATACATACATAGCATACTTGGGATAGAAGAATATCCATTTTGCATATTATAGGTTGTGCACAAGTGTCGTATCCGCCTATTGAGCAATCGTGCTAAGTCTCTCTTGAGTTGTGCAACACAGTTTCCGTGGATTCCACATTTGTGCTCATTCCTTGGTTACACGACCCCATTTATCTATCCGTGTGTGTGTTTCGTGTACCTTTCATTGCTATTGGTCCATTTGTTTCACTTGCAAATTTGTGAATCTTTTCAACATTATTGACACTTGCTAACATTTTGCATCAAATTTTTGTGCCACTATCCTCACGAACTCTACCATAAGCCTTTACTTGTAGGTGTGAGTGAACAAGTCAGTACCAATTCCACTATTCTTTCATCTCACATTGAGTTACAGGGATACATCCTCAACTTTGGGAAAAGGTAACTTGGTATTGTTTATCTCATTTCCTACTCACCTCTACTCGAGTCTTGTGATGGATAGGCAAGGCATTTCACTTTTGGGTCTACAACAACAACAGCGAGTTCGATGCCATGAATAACAACTTCGGCGCCAAGATGGACAAGCGCATGGAGATCAAGGCCCTCATCAAGTCCTACAAGCGATCTTCCTCATCTTGAGAAGGCGCTCAAACATCCTTCGAGCTACCACCTTCGGCAAGATCACATCGGCATCGACACCATCAACAACAAACGTGAAGGTCAAGAGCTCAACACCAACAACCGCTCAACGACTTCACCATCTCCTTGGCATCTTCATGGCGACTTCAAACATCTTAGCCTCACGGACATCGGCATCTTCGCCAACAAGAACCCCAAGACTACGCTCAAGAAGCTCCCAAGCTCAAGTCCGCGACTTCCACGAACTACTACGATCTCGACGCCGACCATGCGATTCCTTTCTATGGGACTCAAGAACCGAGGAGTACCTCAGTGGGAAGCGTTTGATGGGGACTACCTCAAGCTACATCAAGTTCCTCCGAAGATCAAGTGAAGTGCATACAAGAAACTTCCACGACTACGCATTGGCATGGTGGCTTCACACACCTTGAGTACTCGACATGAGTTGGCCCAAGGCGAAGACTTTGCGGCGAGTTTGTGCCTCCAACCTACGGAACAACCGGCGCCAATTGGAGAACACCACAGGATCCAAGTCCATCGACAAGTATTTCAAGGAAATGATGATTGCCTTGCGACGAGCAGGCGTGGGCGACCCCATTCGATGAAGTTCCACTTCATGATGGGATTACTGTGACATCTCAAGACCATCTTCCTCGAGAACTACAAGTCCATCGGCGACAACTACATTGGTGCTCTCAAGGAACAAGAACTCCGAAGGCCAAGGCTTCTCCACCCCAAGCAAACTTGGCGACCAAGCTCTCGACAAGCATGAGGCTAGTACCACCAAGATGTCCAAGCCAGCGAGCTCCAGGCGATGCTCCCAAGTTTGACTTCACCGCCATCCCTCTTTGTGGCATTGATGGTGCGAGTCTACTGACTCTTTTTCAAGGCAGTCTTGACAGGCGACTCTGGAAACCCTCAAGGACAAATCTTTGGAGGCGAGCAACAAGGTGGCGAGCAAGGATGATCTTCCATCTTTGGAGGCGAGAGTGATGTGCCATCTTGGCCTTCATCTATGGCGGCGTGTGGCAGATGATCGAGCATGGGAATTTCCGGTCATGGAGGTGATGATGATGCCATCTTCAGCCGCCTTCATCCGCAGCGGCAACGACAAGATGGTTGAGCATGGGATCTTCCCTTGACCACGGCGACGTATGATGACTTGAGTGACTTGTGCCACCATATTGAGGTGAGTGACTTCACCACTAGCCCCATATATGATGAGTTGCCACAATTCCCATGAGAGAGCCACAACCCCCACCACTTGAGTGAGATGGTGACTCCACCATACGTGAGTTTGAGTATTTTGAGGGAGTGGCGAACCACCACATAGAGAGTGAGATAGTTGATAGGTCTCGTGAGGCCATTTGCAGTTCTAACTTGACCTCTACCTCTATTGTGTCTTCTCGTTTGGTGCTAGGTCCCATTTATGATGACGCCGATCCTCGTGACAAGTCCTCCCTTTGGACAAGGAAAAGATACTCGATCGGTGCAAAAGGTGCACTTCCCAAGGTTACCAAACAAACGTGCATCACGTAGAGCATTAAAAACAGCATGTAAATGTTCCAAATGTTGTTCCAAAGATTTGCTATAAATTAGTATATCATCAAAATAGACTACCACAAATCATCCAATGAAAGCACGTAAAACTTCGTTCATTAATCTCATGAAAGTACTAGGTGCATTAGTTAACCCAAAAGGCATGACTAACCACTCATATAATCCAAACTTAGTTTTAAATGTTGTTTTCCATTCATCCCCCAATTTCATACGAATTTGATGGTATCCACTACGCAAATCAACTTTGGAGAATATTGTAGAACCACTCAATTCATCAAGCATATCATCTAGCCTAGGAATAGTGTGACGATAACAAATAGTAATATTATTAATGCCTCTACAATCAACACACATACGTGATGTACCATCCTTTTTCGGCACTAGAATAATAGGAACAGCACAAGGACTAAGGGATTCGCTTATATAACCTTTGTCGAGCAGCTCCTGTACTTGACGCATAATCTCCTTCGTCTCCTCTGGATTGGTACGATATGGTGCACGGTTGGGTAATGATGCACCGGGAATTAAGTCAATTTGATGCTCAATCCCTCGAATAGGTGGTAATCCCGGTGGCACGTCTTGTGGAAAGACGTCAGCGAACTCCTGCAAAATGTTAGTGACAGCAGGGGGCAAAGAGGAAGGCACGTCCTCGAATGAAAATAATGCCTATTTGCACACAAAAGCATAGCAAACAGATTTGCTAAAATCTAGCTCATCAATATCAGATTTAGTGGCAAGTAAACATGCACTTTTCAATTTAATTTCAGAAACAACACTAGATGGTTTACTATTAGGCTTCATATGTTGCTCAAATTCTTTTGCCACAATCTGATTTTCACTCTTATTTTTCTCCTGTTTTGCTTTATTAGCTCTATTAATATCATCTTTCAAAATGGACTCGTGGAGTCATAGGAAGCAAAGTAATATTTTTATCCTTATGAACAAGAGTATCTTGATTGTTTCTACCATGGTGTCTGAGTTTTATCAAATTGCCATGGTCGACCAAGTAATAAGGAACATGCTTGCATAGGTACCACATCACAATCAACATAATCAGCATATGTAGAGATACTAAAATGCACACGAACGAAGACGTGTTACCTTAACCTTGCGCTGTTGTTGAACCATTGGATGTGGTAAGGATGTGGATGTGGTCTTGTGGTGAGAGATAGCTTCTCCACCATCTCCATGCTAGCCAAGTTGTTACAGCTCCCTCCATCTATGATGGCCGCTAATAGAACGTTCCTTCACAACTCCTTTGTATGGAAAAATTATGCCTCTGATTTTGCTCAGCTTGTGTAACCTGCACACTCAAAACACGTTGAGCAACTAAACATTCATACCTGTCAGCATCTTCAGCAGCCATGTATTGTGTCTCATGATTAGAATCATCTCCACCGTGTTCCTCATGTGTAATAAGAGCCAAAGTCTCCTCATCATAGTCACAGCGGACTCATACCCACCATCCCCGGTAGCAATCATCACACGCTGAGATTTGCATTCTCTCGCAAAATGTCCTCTTCCCTTACAACGACGACAAATAATATCACTTGTGTGCCCTGTTGACGCCATGGAAGAAGAAGAGCTCTGTGCAGGCCCGGCAGTGTGCTCTTGGCGATAGTGGTGGTTGTGCCGCTTTCTTGTATCACGGTTGGAGGTGGCTTTGAAGGAGGTGATGGTCCTTTGGAAGTAGATGATGCACGTGGTGTCCATGATGAAGGTCGACCTGCGAGAAAAGTTAGTGCGGCGCCAATGCACTGTCGATCCTGCACTTCACGTTCAGCTTTACAAGCAAGATGGAATAAACGAGTGATATTATTATAATCCTTATAGTCTAGAATGGTCTGAATATCTCTATTTAATCCACCCGTAAAACGTGCAAGCATAGCTTCATTCTCCTCAACAATACCACATCTAATCAAGCTAATTTGTAATTCCTGGTAATATTCTTCTACAGAATTTTTACCTTGTCTTAAGCACTGCAATTTTTGAAGTAATTCACGTTGATAATATGGTGGAACTCGGACTAGTGGCGGAGATGAGTCTGGTGGAACTCGGACTGGTGGCGGAGATGAATCTGGTGGAAATCGGACTGGTGGCGGATATATGTTGCAGGTGGACTCGGATGGGCGTGATGGCGGCGGATATGTGGTGGCGTATATGGATTCGGATTGGCGGTGAATATGTGGTGGTGGTATATGGCAGCGGCGACGTGACAACCTGTGAACAGAACTCGAAACTCTAAAAGACTAGACGCTAAGACCAGCAACTTGACACGACGATGCAACCGCAAATTCAACAAAGCAAATACAGAAAAGATTATGCGAAGGCTCAGATTGGTTCGGACGGGATGAACTAACCCTAATTTTTTTTTTGGCTTTTCCGTGGACTATAGTTATGAAGAACAGACTCGATCTAAACTACGAAAAACTGTAAAATCTCACCGAGCAACCTGGAAATCTGATACCACTTGATAGAGGCAAAGGTGTCCCGTCTTTCGATGAGATGGTGGATTTCGCTTTGGTGGAAGTCGACTTTGACGAACCGACTACTGAACGTCGAGGACGTCGGCGCCTTAACAATCGCTAAACCAACTCAGAAGTTATTGACCACGCCAGAACACGATCAACTGACCACGAGGGTGCATTTTCTGCGAGCAAGCGAAGAACAAGCAAGAAACTGAGATTGCAATCTGGATATTGCGAATATAAGATGAAAGCTTTATTGATCAAGGTGGGGTTCCGTGGCGCCTTTGTGCGGTCGTTGAACACAAGCGAAATGCAGCGAAGTTGCAGCTATGGCGAACTTTTAATCTAAACAAAACCCAAAGTCTAAGCGGTGCCCTAAGGGCTGTATATATGGAGGAAGAGGGGTGAATTTCGTGGCCCTTGGTGGAGGGTCGAAACTAACCCTATCTCTTGTTTCCCTACACATACGGACTCTAAAAATAGCCTATACTAATGTATTTCGAAATTACATGGGCCTGGCCCAATAATAAGGTGACGTAGCACCTAGAATAGCCTCTGGACGAAATTTATGAAGTGGCATCTTGTATATTTCGTCCAAGGCTTCATGCAGTCATTATGGTGGCTTCAAAGTCCTGAAATCATCACTTGTAACTCCGTTCTTGTTCCCGTTGGGCATGCCATCATCTCCATGCTTGTTCTTGCTCCAATCTTCATCCTTCTCCAAGCTAGGCCCTTCATTTGTAAGCAAAACAAATGTATCCAATTTAGGCAGCATCATATTCTCATGAACATTAGAATCATTACCAAGAAACGAAAGTACCTGGTAATTTAGTTGGCGTGCGCGAGCTCTAGTAATTGGTCCAGTATGTATAGCAGCAGGGGCTGTGGGTGTAACAATGGTATTGATGTCCTCATCACATAAGATAACCATCCTTGATGTAATATTGTTCCCAAGATGTATGCGTCAAACATTTGGCATAATGAGGTGCAAAAGATGGATCACTAGCATACAAATCTTTGATGTTCTCAAATCCAATAACATTCAACTCAAGTTGGGTGACAAGCGTGCATATGCGTGAAAGTGCATCGGCAACTACATTTTCCTTGCCCTTAATGTACTTGATCACATATGGAAAAGATTCAATAAATTCACTCCATTTGGCATGACGCTTGTTCAATTTAGTTTGACCTTTTAAGTACTTAAGCGTTTCATGATCGATATGGATGACAAACTCATGAGGTCTAAGATAATGTTCCCAAACATGGAGGACACGCACTAAAGCATACAATTCCTTGTCATACACGGGATAGTTAAGTTGAGCACCGGAGAGTTTTTCACTAAAATAAGCAATGACTCGTTTTTCTTGCATTAAAACTCCGCCAATTCCGCTACCACTTGCATCACAATGGACCTCAAAAGTTTTGTCAAAATTGGGCAAAGCAAGAATTGGAGCATGAGTAAGCAAAGACTTGAGCTCATCAAAAGCGTTTGATTGCAAAGGTCCCCAAACAAAAGGAGTATTCTTCTTACTCAAAGCATGCAAAGGAGCTGCAATAGTGCTAAAGTTTTTCACAAAGTGGCGATAAAAACCTGCAAGACCAAGGAAACTTCGCACTTGTTGCAAATTGGTGGGTTGGGGCCAAGTTTTAATTGCTTTGATCTTAGTTTCATCAACATGGACACCCTTGGAAGAGACAACGAAACCCAAGAAAACCACTTTGTCAACGCCAAAAGTGCATTTTTTCAAGTTGGCATAAAGACTTTCCTTTCGAAGTGTTTGCAAAACAAGCTTAACATGATCAAGATGCTCTTTCATGTTTTTGCTAAACACAAGAATATCATCGAAGTAAACCACAACAAAGATTCCAATGTATGGACGAAGTACATGATGCATGAGACGCACAAAAGTTCCGGGAGCTTCCGACAAACCCATAGGCATAACCAACCATTCATATAAGCCAAATTTTGTTTTGAAAGCAGTTTTCCATTCATCATCCTCATGAATGCGGATTTGGTAATAGCCACTTTTAAGATCAATTTTTGAGAAAAAGTTTGATCCACTAACTTCATCAAGCATATCATCTAAGCGAGGAATGGGATGCCTATAGCGCACGGTGATAGCATTTATGGGTCGACAATCGGAACACAAGCGGAAAGTTCCATCGGGCTTAGGCACAAGTATAACGGGAACGGCACAATGGCTTAAGCTTTCACGTACATGACCGTTGTCGATAAGTTGTTGTACTTGCCGTTGAATCTCCTTGGTTTCTTCGGGATTGACACGGTATGGGGGTTTGTTTGGAAGTGGCGCTCCGGGTATGAGGTCGATTCGATGCTCAATGCCTCGTAGAGGAGGTAGACCTGGAGGTAGCTCATCGGGGAAAACATCTTAAATTCCTGCAAAAGGGATTGAAACACCAAAGGTAGCTCATGAGTGGTGTTAGTTTTTGGGTCGCCATCCTTGCACACAAGGATAAAGTGCATCACACTCGATGGGTTCTCACACACTTCTCTCATCTCATGTTTGGTGGCGAATAGTATGAGGTTTTTCTCTCTAGGCGAAGAGTTGCTCAAATTTAGCATGTGGCTCTCACTCACTTTTTGGTGGCGCACTTTCTCACTCTTCTCTCTTTGGTTGGTGGCTTGTTTGTCGGCTATCACTTGACTAGGAGACATGGGTCGTAGGACATATTCTTTGCCTTTCATCTTGAAGCTATAGTGGTTTGTACGCCCATTGTGGTATACACCACGGTCGAATTGCCATGGTCGACCAAGGAGGAGGTGGCAAACGGTCATTGGGACCACAGCACACTCCAAAGTGTCCTCATATGCACCTATTTTGAAGGATACTTGGACCGTATGCTCAACTCGTATAGTGCCGGAGTCACTTAGCCATTGAACTTTGTATGGTTGCGGATGCTTCTTCTTGACCAATTGGAGCTTGGAGCATAGTTCTTCGCTTGCCAAGTTGTGGCAACTACCTCCATCGATGATGACCTTGACGGATCTCCCATTGATGCCGGCCTTTGTGTGGAAGATGTGGCATCGTTGGTCTTCTTCTTGGTGACGTTGAAGTGTCAAGACTTTGGAGACAACATGAGCGGGGCTTGTATCTTCATCACAAAAGACTTGATCATCTTCATCCTCGTTGATGCGTCGGTGCATGGCCACTTGCTCAATAGCGTCCATTTCATCTTCACTCATTGAGTCGTAGGTGCCATCATCGTTGAGTATCATGGTGCGCTTGTTGGTGCATTCATATGACTTGTGGCCTCGGCCGCCACAAGTAAAACACTTGAAGGAGCTTGTCTTGACGGTCTCATCGTTTGGAGTAGATGATGAAACACGCGGTTTGGAGTTGCTTGTAGTAGGAGGACGACTTGAACTTGTAGAAGCTTGCCTGTATCTTGTCTTGTCGTCGTTGCTTGGAGAAGGCTTGGTTGGTATCGAAGTTGGCGTATTTGTTGAAGCTTGGTTGTTGGAGATGCCGTATGTCTTGGATGAGTACTTGGCGTACTTGAAGTCATCTTGCACTTGACGTTCCGCCTTTGTAGCTTGATGCACGAGCTCAATGAGGTTGGAGTAGGGTTGGTAGTCGGCGATCTTCTTGATGGGATGGTTGAGTCCATTCAAGAATCGTGCCATTGTTTTCTCATCGTCCTCCGTGACATTGGCTCGAATCATGGCAATCTCCATTTCCTTGTAGTATTCTTCAACACTCTTTGTTCCTTGTTTGATGAGTTGGAGCTTCTTGAAGAGATCACGGTTGTAGTAGGTGGGCACAAAGCGTGCTCTCATGACATCCTTCATTTGAGCCCAAGTGGTGATTGGAGGTTCAACTCTTGCTTGTCGGCGCTCAAGGACTTGTTCCCACCATATGAGCACATAGTCTTGGAACTCAAGTGATGCCATAGCGATCTTCTTCTCTTCCTCATAGTTGTGCAAACGAAAGATTTTGTCTACATTCAATGCCCATGAGAGGTACTCTTCGGGATCATTGGTTCCATTGAACTTGGGCATTGTGAACTTGAGCTTGCCATAGCGGTGTTCTTCATTGTTTTGAGGTCGATGTTGATGATGACGTTCTTGACGTGGAGGTTAATGATCCTCATGTTGCTCTTGGCGAGGAGGAAGTCCATGATCAACTTGCTCTTGTTGACCTTGAGGTTGAGGATGAGCTTGAGGAGCTTGACGTTGCGCACGCGCATGGTAGTTCCTCTCTTGTATTTCTTCTCGAAGTGCTTCCTCTTGATTGCGCCTTTCGCGATTGCGGTTGGCGAGAGTTTGACTTGATGCTTGAAGAGCGCATTCCGCCTCGAGCTTGTGCTTCGTTGTTGTTGTTGAAGGCGTTTAGTCTCGGCGTCTTGTTGCTCTTGGTGTAGGCGCTTTCGTTCTTGTTGGTGAGCGAAGGCGTTGTCGTTCTTGAGCTTGAGCAAACGCCACTTGGCTCGATTGAGGACGAGGAACTTGTTCATCAACTTGCTCTTGGGTGTGCTTGTCATGTAGCGGGTTGCGAGATGCATGACGATCTTGACGCGCGGCTCGTCGCAGAATGTTCGATGACGGTGTACTTGTGTCGGAGAAGGAGTCGTCGGAGTGGCGACTTGAGTGGCTCCGTCTTGAGTGTGACGAGGTAGAAGTACGCCGGTTCACCAACAAGGCACGGATCTCGTCCATTCTTGCATCGTTCTCTTTCTTGTGCGCGTCGAGTTTGTTGTCGAAGTAATCTCGTGTACGTTGCTCGGAGAGTCGCAAGTCGGTGGAGAGGTTGTCGATGCGTTCGCTCATTGCTTGTTGCTCTTGATGGAGAGCTCGTTCTTGGCGCCAAAGAGGTGGCTCTTGGTGACGAGGATGACATTTCGTCATCTTGCTCGATGAAGAGTGGATTTGTAGAAGAACTTGGCCTATCCATCAATTCAAGCAAATTGTGAGTGGTAGAAGGAGAAGAATGAATACCAATGTACCTTTGACCGAAGTTGAAGATGAATCAAGTTCACTCAAATGCGGACAATGAAATAGCACTATTGGTACCGATCCTTGTCGATTCTCACACCTACACAAATAAAAGCCTTTGGTGGAGCTTGGTTAGGATGGTGGCACAAAATTGATTGCAATTGTTAGCTTGATTCAAAAATGTTGAAGAAGATTCGCAAATTCGCATATGCAACAAGTAGACCAAGCAAGTAGTGGTACACGGAAACACACACGCAAATAGATAAATGGGATTGTGCAAACCAAAAATGAGCCAAAATGTGGAATCCACGAAAATGCTCTTGATGCACAATACTACAGAGACGCTAGCACGATTGCACAATAGGCGGATACGGAGCTTGTGCACGACCTACTAGGCAAAAATGCAACGATCTCTACCCCACGTATGCTATATGTATGGTGTATCGGTGCAATGATCCAAGATGATCTTATATGACAATCTTAATGTTGTATGATGCTATGCTTGTTGCTTAAGCTCTTTGCTTATCTTTCCTCTTTGCTTAAAAGCTTGAGTGGCTTTTTCTCTTTTGAGGTCTTTTCTTATGCAAACTTGACCAACTAAGATAGCAATTGTGTATGCGATGACAACCTTGTGACACACAAGTTGATTCCGAGCTATGCACCTCGATTGTATGTATGATATGGTGTATGCAACTAATGTGCACAAGTCACGTTGCCGGCAATACTCAAAGGCTAGTCTCGGTGGGTAAGCAACGCAAAAGATGGTATATGATGGTTATCAATGCAATTGCAAGGTATGACAAAGATGTAAATCGATGTTACCGTCCGTAGCGAAGATGAGTAGCCGACCAAAATGAGCGTTTGTTGTTGATGTCACACCGCGCCTAGATAGCCGAAACACAAAAGGACACGGAAATCTCACTCAAATCGTCGAACTCAAATTCGAATGGTAGTACGGAGGTTTTGTCTTGGGGTTTGGCAAGTGGAAATGGTGGTGGATGTGGTGGGGAAGATGTATGTATGTGTGGGTGGAGGTGGTGGTGGAGTAGGACTGCAGAACTGCAGTTTCGGCAGAGGAGGCCGGATGATCCGGGCCAGGAGCCGGATGATCTGGGCTAGTCCGAATGATCCGGGACTTGGTCCGGATGATCCGGGCAGGTCAACCACGCACGGGAACTGCTCGGGAAGAACACGAAAATGGGGTGGAATTTGACGATTTCGGGGATTTTGGATGGGTTTCGAGGGGGAGAAGGTGGGGAAACACAAGATCCACGAGTTACACACCGAATCCACGGATCAAAAACAACAAAACATCATCAAAACTAACAAATCACAAAAATTTTTGGGGGTATTTTTGTGGGGATTTTCGGGTTTTTAGGACGGAAACAACAAAATCAAGCTAGAAATCACGAGGTAGGGGCTCCAAAAACGTGATCAACGTGGCTCATGATACCATATGATGTAGGGTGGAACCCTAATTCGTCGATCTTTCACGTTTGGAGGGGATCCTACAGAGGAAACACGAAGAACGCGCGGAAGAACGAGAGGAAATCACGGGGAAGAACGAGAGAGACACTCAACCTGATGCGGAGCATCCTACGGTCATCACCATGTCAAGAGTCCGTTTGGCAAGTGACACGTGCGACCTCTACTTCACATACACAAAGGTGAATCTTCTCCTTTACACGTGCTCACTTGACCCCTTTGAGGATGGTGTACTACTTGACACTTCTCCCGTGTGCATGCATAGGTATTGTCGGAGCTTCACGGATGTCAAGGAGGAATGCAAGCGCTAAGGAACGACTACACCATCCGCGAGGGAAGCGTGGAAGAGAAGACGGAAGAAAGGAGAAGAAGGCGGAGCGGCTACAGGAGCCAGGCCGGACATGCGGACCGCCGTCCGGATCATCCGGGCTCAGCCGGATCATCCGGGTCCCCCTCCGGATCATCCGGATAATTCGTCCGAAGACACCCGAAGGCCTCATGTGAAGCCGGATCATCCGGGCCCCCTCCCGGATCATCCGGACGATGGCCGGATCATCCGGACCCCCATCCGGATCATCCGGGCCTTGCCTGCGTGCAACGTTTCGGGCTGAGGCCCATGTACCCATTCGCCCCCTCACTTACCCCTTCGCCCACTTGACTATAAATAGACCTCCTCCTCCCCATTTTTAGGGTTAGCAAAGTGGTAGCTCATTCTTAGGTGAGCTTTGCTCCTACCTATCTCTACTCTTGAGAGAGAGAGAGACCACTACTCCATTGGAGGCCAAGACCTCCATCTAGGAGAAGATCCCGCGGGATATCATCAAGACCCCCTTGTGGGAAGATCCGTCTAGGATATCATCAAGACCTCCTCTTGGAGATGAACCTTACCTTGTATCTTTCCCTTTGTTGTTCATGTACCTTGTGGATCTTGTGTGTTTGATTGTTTAGTGGATGTGTGATTGGACTTGTTCTTGAGTGTTTCCCCTTGTGATTTCTCTCCGTTCTTCCCCGTGTTCATCGTGTTCTTCAAGGGATCCCACTCCAAACGTGAAAGATCGCCGCTATAGGATTCCACCCTACATCATATGGTATCATGAGCCACGTTGATCACGTTTTTGCAGCCCCTACCCCGTGTTTTTTAGCTTGTTTTGTTGTTTTCGTCCTAAATCCGAAAATTCCCACCAAAAATAGCCCCCTAATTTTTTGTGATTTGTTGGTTTTGATGATGTTTTGTTGATTTTGATCCGTGGATTTGCTTGGTTTCAAGTGGATCTAGCTTTCCCCCAAGTTTCCCCACCTTCCATCCACGAAATCTCGCCAATTTTGACCCCAAAATCCCCAAATTCCGCCCCAAAATCGGACTCCACGAGCAAATCCCGAGCGGATTGACCGGCCCGGATCATCCGGACCTCACCCGGATCAGCTGGACGCCCCCCCGGACGTTCGGATAAATCGCGCACCCAGAAAACAGAACTGGCGCTGACAAACCCGGATCATCCGGATTTCCTCCCGGATCATCCGGACCTAGCCCGGATCATCCGGACCTCCTCCCGGATCATCCGGTTAACCCTGACACTGACTCGGCTGAAATTTTGTTTTGGCCGTAACTAATTCATCCGAACTCCGATTTTGACGTTCTTTAGCTCGTTTTGAAGCTCTTGACATCCCCCATCCCACAAAAATACCACCAGCATCATTTGACTCCATCATATTTTCTGAAATTTGGCAAGTTTGCCTAGGCCTTCCACCATATCATCCGCATAGCCACCACCGACTTCCGCAACCTAACCCATTTTGTTCCCCATAGCATTTGAGGTTCTTTGAGTCGTGACTTGAGTCTCCTAAGATGTTTCGGCTACTTAGGGACGGTTGCTTCTTCATCAAACACCACCACCACCACTTCCACATAACCTTCCCACCATACACTTCCGACAACCCAACTTAACCCAATTGTTGTTTGAGCTTGTTCGAGTTGTGGCTTGTGTCTCCTAAGGTGTTTCGGCTACTTAGGGACGGCAACTTCAACTCCGACTCGTGTATAGCCCATCATTCCATCTGCATTGCCTAATGCAACAACACCACCGCTTTCCGCTACCACCATTTGACATTTGTCATTTGAGATTGTGAGTTTCCGGTTTTTCCATTTCCTAAGGTGTTTCGGCTACTTAGGGATGAGTCTCCATCACCTTGGTATCTACACCAAGAACACCGCCACTCATCATCGCAAAGGACGGTAACCTCGACGACACCATTGTATATTCCCTTGCAATTGCATTGTTCCTAGCCCATTTTGCGTTACTTGCCCATCGAGACTAGCCATTTGAGTATTGCCGGCAACGTTACTTGTGCACATTAGTGGTCTACACCATCCATTGCATACATACCATATCATCTTGGTATCATATCATCCATTGTGCCTCAAGTTTGTTCCCGCATATACACAATTGCTATCTTGGTTGGTGCATTGTGCAAAAGTGGCCATAGAAAAAAAAAGCTTTAAACCAAAAAGAGAGCAAAGAGCTCGTGAGCAAGTGCCATAGCATCATACCCCATTGCACATAAGAGCCATACCAAAATCTACATCATATGATATCATGCTTGAGAGAAACACCGGGAACCATACATACATAGCATACTTGGGATAGAAGAATATCCATTTTGCATCTTATAGGTTGTGCACAAGTGTCGTATCCGCCTTTTGAGCAATCGTGCTAGCGTCTCTCTTGAGTTGTGCAACACGAGCGTTTTCCGTGGGTTCCACATTTTGTGCTCATTCCTTGGTTGCACGACCCCATTTATCTATCCGTGTGTGTGTTTCCGTGTACCTTTCATTGCTACTGGTCCATTTGTTTCACTTGCGAATTTGTGAATCTCTTTCAACATTATTGACTCTTGCTAACATTTTGCATCAAATTTTTGTGCCACTATCCTCACCGAGCTCTACCATAAGCTTTACTTGATAGGTGTGAGTGAACAAGTCCGGTACCAATTCCACTATTCTTTCATCTCACATTGAGTGAAACGGGATACATCCTCAACTTTGGGAAAAGGTAACTTGGTATTGTTTATCTCATTTCCTACTCACCTCTACTCGAGTCTTCGATGGATAGGCAAGGCATTTCATCTTGAGTCTACAACAACAACAGCGAGTTCGATGCCATGAACAACAACTCCGGCGCCAAGATGCAAGCTAAAATGGAGGAGATCAAAGCCCTCATCAAGTCCTACAAGCGATCTTCCTCATCTTGAGAAGGCGCTCAAGAGCACATGCTTCCGAGCTACCATCTCCGGCAAGATCACATCGGCATCGACACCATCACCAACAAGAATGTGAAGGTCAAGAGCTCTACATCAACAATCGCTCAATGACTTCACCATCTCCTTGGCATCTTCACCAAGTGACTTCAAGGCATCTTAAGCCTCGGACATCGGCATCTTCGCCAACAAGAACCCCAAGACTACACTCAAGAGAAGCTCCCCAAGCTCAAGTCCGCGACTTCCACGAGCTACTATGACCTCGACATCGACCACGCGATTCCTTTCTATGGGACTCAAGAACCCGAGGAGTACCTCGAGTGGGGCGTTTGATGGGCGACTACCTCAAGCTACATCAAGTTCGTCCGAAGATCAAGTGAAGTGCGCCACAAGAAACTTCCACGACTACGCCTCGACATGGTGGCTTCACACACCTTCGGAGAGCTACGAGATGAGTTGGCCCAAGGCGAAGAGAGCTTTACTGGCGAGTTTGTGCCTCCAACCTACGGAACAACTTCGACACCAATTGGAGAACACCACCCAAGGATCCAAGTCCATCGACAAGTACTTCAAGGAGATGATGATTGCCTTGCGACGAGCGGCGTGGGCGACCCCATTTCGATGAAGTTCCACTTCATGATGGGATTACACTGTGACATCTCCAAGACCATCTTCCTCGAGAACTACAAGTCCATCGGCGACTACTACATGGGTGCTCTCAAGGCGGAACAAGAACTCATGAAGGCCAAGGATTCTCCACCCCAAGCAAACTTCACGGCGACCAAGCTCTCGACAAGCATGAGGCTAGTACCACCAAGATGTCCAAGCCCGAGCGAGCTCCAAGGCGATGCTCCCAAGGACCAAGCTTTGGAGGCGGCGACAAGGTGGCGAGCAAGGATGCTACTTCCATCTTAGGAGGCGAGAGTGATGATGTGCCATCTTCGGCCTTCATCCACGACGAGAGTGATGATGTGCCATCTTCGGCCTTCATCCACGGCGACCACGACGAGATGGTTGAGCATGGGATCTTCCCTTCGAACCACGGCGACGTATGATGACTTGAGTGACTTGTGCCACCATATTAAGAGTGAGAGTGACTTCACCACTAGCCCCATACATGATGAGTTGCCACAATTCCCATGTGAGGAGAGCCACAACCCCCACCACTTGAATGAGATGAGTGACTCCACCATACGTGAGTTTGAGTGCACCTATTTTGAGGGAGTGAGTGAACCACCACATAGAGAGAGTGAGATAGTTGATAGGTCTCGTGAGGCCATTTGCATTTCTAACAACTTGACCTCTACCTCTATTATGTCTTCTCGTTTGGTGTTAGGTCCCATTTATGATGACGCGCCGATCCTCGACGACTTCGTCCTCCCTTTGGACAAGACGATGGCCATGGTGGAATATGATGCACCCCCACATGGTTCCATCAAGATGAAGATGACCACCATTTGGTCTTTCCCACCTCACCTACACCACTTGAGTGGAATGACAAAGGTAACAAAGGTGAAGGTGATGCTCTTGTCCCACTAGTGGACTCTCTTGACAACGATTGCTCCCATGATGTTGACCCATGATAGAGGCAAAGGTGTCCCGTCTTTCGATGAGATGGTGGATTTCGCTTTGGTGGAAGTCGACTTTGACGATCCGACTACGAGCGTGCGAGGACGTCGCGCCTTAGCAATCGCTAAACCAACTCCGAGAGGTTATTGACCACGCCGAGCACGATCAACGACCACGAGGTCTATTTCCTGCGAGCAAGCGAAGAACAAGCAAGAAACTGAGATTGCAATCTGGATATTGCGAATATAAGATGAAAGCTTTATTGATCAAGGTGGGGTTACTGTGGCGCCTTTGTGCAGTCGTTGAACACAAAGCGAAATGCTGCGGTTGCAGCTATGGCGAACTTTTGATCTAAACAAAACCCAAGTCTAAGCGGTGCCCTAAGGGCTGTATATATGGAGGAAGAGGGGTGAATTTCGTGGCCCTTGGTGGAGGGGTCGAAACTAACCCTATCTCTTGTTTCCCCCACATACGGACTCTAAAAATAGTCTATACTAATGTATTTCGAAATTACATGGGCCTGGCCCAATAATAAGGTGACGCAGCACCTAGAATAGCCTATGGACGAATATTATGAAGTGGCATCTTGTATATTTCGTCCAAGGCTTCATGCACTCCTTATGGTGGCTTCAAAGTCCTGAAATCATCACTTGTAACTCCGTTCTTGATCCTTATGCATGCCATCAACTCCATGTGTGTTCTTGCTCCAATGTTCATCCTTCTCCAAGCTAGGCCCTTCATTTGTAAGCAAAACAAATGTATCCAATTTAAGCAGCATCATATTCTCATGAACATTAGAATCATTACCAAGAAACGAAAGTACACAGTAATTTAGTTGGCGTCTTGTGAGCTCTAGTAATTGGTCCGGTATGTATAGCAGCAGCAGGGCTGTGGGTGTAACAATGGTATTGATGTCCTCATCATCCTCCCTTCTTGAAATGAAGTCGTCCTCGACGGAAGTTCATCTTCCTCACCAAATATGGCTTCAAATCTGCAATGTTAAAAGTGGGACTAACCCCAAAATCTGCAGGCAGCTCAAGTTTATATGCATTATCATTTACTTTCTCCAACACCTTAAAGGGACCAGCAGCACGTGGCATTAGCTTTGATTTGCGCAAATCAGAAATCTATCCTTACGCAAATGTAACCAAACAAGATCTCCGGTGCAAACACAACATGTTTTCTACCCTTATCTCCAGCAAGTTTATATTTAGCATTCATGCGCTCAATGTTTTCCTTAGTTAACTCATGCATTTTTAAAATCAATTCAGCACGTTCTTTAGCATCAAAATTAACCTTCTCCAAAGATGGAAGAGGCAACAAATCAATAGGTGCACGAGGTAGGAAACCATACACAACTTCAAAAGGGCACATCTTAGTAGTAGAATGCAATGAGCGATTATAAGCAAATTCAATATGAGGCAAGCATTCCTCCCACATTTTCTTATTATTCTTTAGAACAGCCCTAAGCATAGTAGACAATGTTCTATTGACTACTTCAGTTTGTCCATCGGTTTGGGGGTGACAAGTAGTACTAAAAGCAGTTTAGTCCCCAACTTAGCCCATAAACATCTCCAAAAGTGGCTAAGAAATTTAGTATCACGATCTGAAACAATAGTATTTGGCACACCATGCAAGCGAATAATTTCACGAAAGAACAAATCAGCAACATTGACAAACATCATCGCTTTTATGACATGGTATAAAGTGTGCCATTTTCGAGAATCTATCCACGACAACAAATATGCTATCCCTCCCTTCTTTGTTCTAGGTAAACCTAAAACAAAGTCCATAGATATATCCTCCCAAGGAACACTAGGTACGAGCAAAGGCATATATAAACCATGAGGATTGAGTCGTGACTTAGCTTTTTGACATGTAGTGCAATGAGCAATAAAACGCTCAACATCCCGTCTCATCTTTGGCCAAAAGAAATGTGTAGCAAGTCGTCCTCCGTCTTCTTCACGCCAAAGTGTCCCATTAGTCCTCCTCCATCGCCTCCTGCAACAACAAAAGACGAACGGAGCTAGCTGGAATGCATAGCTTGTTAGCACGAACACAAATCCATCATTAACGACAAACTTGTTCCATGTTCTTCCTTCTTTACAATTCTGCAATACATCTTTAAAATCAGCATCATGCACATATTGATCTTTGATGGTCTCCAAACCAAATATTTTGAAGTCAAGTTGTGAAAGCATAGTATAGCGACGAGACAATGCATCAACAATAACATTTTCTTTACCCTTCTTGTGTTTAATGACATAAGGAAAGTCTCAATGAATTCAACCCATTTAGCATGTCTACGATTCAGTTTAGCTTGACTTTTAATATGTTTCAAAGATTCATGATCGAATGTATAACAAATTCTTTGGGCCATAAATAATGTTGCCATGTTTCTAAAGTCCGAACAAGAGCATATAATTCTTTATCATAAGTAGAGTAATTCAGACTAGGCCCACTCAATTTTTCGAGAAAAGTATGCAACAGGTTTGCCATCTTGTAATAACACACCTCCTAATCCAATTCCACTAGCATCACATTCAAGCTCAAAAGTCTTATTAAAATCAGGAAGTTGGAGTAAAGGAGCATGTGTCAACTTATCTTTCAATACCGTGAAGGCTTCTTCTGCGGTACCCCAAACAAAAGGCACATCCTTCTTTGTAAGCTCATTGAGAGGTGCAGCAATGGTGCTGAAATCTCTCACAAAACGCCTATAGAAACCAGCGAGGCCAAGGAAACTCCTCACTTGTGTGACCGTTTTGGGCTGCGGCCAACTCTCAATAGCTTCAATCTTGGCTTTATCAACTTCAATTCCTGTGGAGTAACAACATAGCCAAGAAAAGATACTCGGTCGGTGCAAAAGGTGCACTTCCCAAGGTTACCAAACAAGCGTGCATCACGTAGAGCATTAAAAACAACACGTAAATGTTCCAAATGTTCTTCCAAAGATTTGCTATAAATCAGTATATCATCAAAATAGACTACCACAAATCGTCCAATGAAAGCACGTAAAACTTCGTTCATTAATCTCATGAAAGTACTAGGTGCATTAGTTAACCCAAAAGGCATGACTAACCACTCATATAATCCAAACTTAGTTTTAAATGCTGTTTTCCATTCATCTCCCAATTTCATACGAATTTGATGGTATCCACTCATAAATCAACTTTGGAGAATATTGTAGAGCCACTCAATTCATCAAGCATATCATCTAGCCTAGGAATAGGGTGGCGATAACGAATAGTAATATTATTGATGCCTCTACAATCAACACACATCGTGACGTACCATCCTTTTTCGGCACTAGAATAATAGGAACAGCACAAGGACTAAGGGATTCGCGTATATAACCTTTGTCGAGCAGCTCACACTTGACGCATAATCTCCTTCGTCTCCTCTGGATTGGTGCGGTATGGTGCACGGTTGGGTAATGATGCACGGGAATTAAGTCAATTTGATGCTCAATCCCTCGAATAGGTGGTAATCCGGTGGCGCGTCTTGTGGAAAGGCGTCGTGAACTCTGCAAAATGTTAGTGACAGCAGGGGCAAAGAGGAAGGCACGTCCTCGAATGAAAATAATGCCTCTTTGCACACAAAAGCATAGCAAATAGATTTGCTAAAATCTAGCTCATCAATATCAGATTTGGTGGCAAGTAAACATGCACTTTTCAATTTAATTTGAAGCAACAGTAGATGGTTTATTATTAGGCTTCATGTGTTGCTCAAATTCTTTTGCCACAATCTGATTTTCACTCTTATTTTCTCTGTTTTGCTTTATTAGCTCTATTAATATCATCTTTCAAAATGGACTCAGGAGTCATAGGAAGCAAAGTAATATTTTTATCCTTATGAACAAGAGTATCTTGATTGTTTCTACCATGGTGTACTGAAATTTTTATCAAATTGCCATGGTCTACCAAGTAACAAGGAACATGCTTGCATAGGTACCACATCACAATCAACATAATCAGCATATGTAGAGATACTAAAATGCACACGAGCAAGACGTGTTACCTTCACCTTGCCGCTGTTGTTGAACCATTGGATGTAGTAAGGATGTGGATGTGGTCTTGTGGTGAGAGATAGCTTCTCCACCATCTCCATGCTAGCCAAGTTGTTGCAGCTCCCTCCATCTATGATGGCCTGAATAGAACGTTCCTTCACAACTCCTTTGTATGGAACAAATTATGCCTCTGATTTTGCTCAGCTTGTGTAACCTGCACACTCAAAACACGTTGAGCAACTAAACATTCATACTGTCGGCATCTTGAGCAGCCATGTATTGTGTCTCATGATCGAATCATCTCCACCGTGTTCCTCATGTGTAATAAGAGCCAAAGTCTCCTCATCATAGTCACTAGCGGACTCATACCCACCATCCTCGGTAGCAATCATCACACGCTGAGATTTGCATTCTCTCATAAAATGTCCTCTTCCCTTACAACGACGACAAATAATATCACTTGTGTGCCTGTTGACGCCATGGAAGAAGAACTCTGTGCAGGCCGGCTGGTGTGCTCTTGGCGAGATAGTGGTGGTTGTGCCTGCTTTCTTGTATCACGGTTGGAGGTGGCACTGAAGGAGGTGATGGTGCGGTGGAAGTAGATGATGCGTGGTGTCCATGATGAAGGTCGACTGCGAGAAAAGTTAGTGCGCGCCAATGCTGTCGATCCTGCACTTCACGTTCAGCTTTACAAGCAAGATGGAATAAGCGAGTGATATTATTATAATCCTTATAGTCTAGAATGGTCTGAATCTCTATTTAATCCACCCGAAAGCGTGCAAGCATAGCTTCATTCTCCTCAACAATACCACATCTAATCAAGCCGGTTTGTAATTCCCGATAATATTCTTCTACAGAATTTTTCCTTGTCTTAAACGCTGCAATTTTTGAAGCAATTCACGTTGATAATATGGTGGAACCCAACGAGTACGCATAGCAGTTTTCAAAGCAGCCCAAGTAGCTGGAACAGGATATAATCTACAATGTTCAGACCACCAAACACATGCAAAGCTAGTGAAAGCACAAACAGCAGCAGGACACGTCTCTCCTCAGGATATTGTAAACATGTAAATCGTTGTTCAGTTTCTAACTCCCAAGTAAGATATATATCAGGAACATATCTACCCTCAAATGGTGGAATATTCAATTTCAGTTTAGGG
Source organism: Aegilops speltoides (assembly GCA_021437245.1). NCBI lineage: Eukaryota > Viridiplantae > Streptophyta > Magnoliopsida > Poales > Poaceae > Aegilops > Aegilops speltoides. The sequence goes on from CM038145.1 coordinate 169,105,754, forward strand.
AGATGGTCATGATCTCGTACCTGAGGGGGAGCCCTAACATTGCCATTATTTGCATGTGGACGACCGGTGGTTGTGGTGCTGGTGGTTGCACGTAGTTCGATGTTGATCAACCTCATCCTCATAATCGCCCACATACTCATCATCCTCCTCGGTACCAGCAGCAGCGATGGCGAGAGCCAAGAAGCACCAACAGCAGATAGCAGCGGCACCAGAATTTTGTCCGGCTCAATAGGAACACGCTGAGCTCGTCCATCTTGATTCGGAAGGGGCGTAGTTGTTGTCGTTGCAGAGGTGCGATAGGTGCAGCCGGCGGTGGTTGTGGAAAAAAGCGAGCAATTCATCAAACTTGCTATCAAGCTTTGTTTCAAACGTCTTCTCAATGCCATCTATCTTCTCCATGGCCTCGTCAAATCTGTTTACCACATCTTGCACCTGTCCACTCATCATTTGCTGAAATTTATCATGTAGTTGTTTGTTCGTCATGTTCTCCCAATCAGTCTCATCGGCTTGTGATCCTGCCATGGTTAGCAGCAATAGAAACACACAAGAATATGATCCTCTGAGACTACTAGGAAGTGGTGGTGGTGGTGTGGTGGGCGATCACAAATCCGTGAAGCAAATCTCAAATTCTTACAGTTCTTACCCAAAGAAGAAGTGGTGATCGGCAACCGTTGTAATCAAAACTCTCAAAAGCTTGGATAGAGCGATTGCGGGGAGAGTCAAGCGCACGACGTAGATGTATGTGGAGCTGGGAAGGCTTATAATATGGTAGCAAAAGGGTTGACAATAATCAATTCAGAGATGCAAAGTTGAATAAGCGCTCAACGACGGATCTTGTCTTTGGTCCTAGGCTAGACCGTGCTAGAGACGCGAGCCTAGAACACTAACAAAATCACGGCGCTGCACGTAAACAAGGGAGAAGCACACTCTGAATTTTTTTTTTTCGCTTTTTTTTTTTTTTTTTTTTGCTTTTTTTTTTTTTGCTGCTTTTTTTTTTTTTTTGAAAAATCACTATAATGGCGAGTGTCTCAAAACTCTTCCCAGTCAAACCGACGGGATGGGCACGAAATTTTTCGACAATTTTTTTTTTTTTTATTTGCCGGACCCAAAAGCTGAAACGGGTCAAAAAACTTTCTATAACGGCGATCGCTCAATACGCTTAGAAACACCTAAAATAGGATAGCCGAAAATTTTTTATCCCGTGCGTTTTGGAAAATTTTGGGCCTAAGCGGAGGTGGTTTCGGACTTTTTTTGAAACCAACCTCTTCTACGGACGGCAAAGATTGCTGGAATCGAAACCTACTCGGACAAGGAAACACGAATCGGAAAACTAGATGGATCCCGAAAACAAACCTGATTTGCAAGGGACTCGGATTGGTGGTGGATATATGGTGGTCGATGGCAGCGGTGGTGGTATATGGATACGGATTGAGCGGTGGTGGTATACGGATACGGATTGAGCGGTGGCGGATAAGCGGTGGTGGTAGATGGCGAGGCGATGATAATGGTGCGGCGGCGTGACAACTTATGACCGAACTCGAAACTCTAAAAGACTAGACTCTAAGACCAGCAACTAGACACGACGATGCAACCGCAAATTCAACAATGCAAATGAGAAAAGATTATGCAAAGGCTCGATTGGTTCGGATAGGATGAACTAACCTAATTTTTTTTGTGGCTTTTTCGTGGACTATAGGTATGAAGACAGACTCGATCAAAACTACGAAAAACTGTAAAATCTCACCGAGCAACACGGAAATCTGATACCACTTGATAGAGGCAAAGGTGTCCCGTCTTTCGATGAGATGGTGGATTTCGCTTTGGTGGAAGTCGACTTTGACGATCCGACTACGAACGGCGAGGACGTCGCGCCTTAGCAATCGCTAAACCAACTCCGAGAGGTTATTGACCACGCCAAGCACGATCAAACGACCACGAGGGTCTATTTCCTGCGAGCAAGCGAAGAACAAGCAAGAAACTGAGATTGCAATCTGGATATTGCGAATATAAGATGAAAGCTTTATTGATCAAGGTGGGGTTCTGTGACGCCTTTGTCCGGTCGTTGAACACAAACGGGCTGCGAAGTTGCAGCTATGGCGAACTTTTGATCTAAACAAAACCCAAGTCTAAACGGTGCCCTAAGGGCTGTATATATGGAGGAAGAGGGGTGAATTTCGTGGCCCTTGGTGGAGGGGTCCAAACTAACCCTATCTCTTGTTTCCCCACACATACGGACTCTAAAATAGTCTATACTAATGTATTTCGAAATTACATGGGCCTGGCCCAATAATAAGGTGACGAGCACCTAGAATAGCCTATGGACGAATATTATGAAGTGGCATCTTGTATATTTCGTCCAAGGCTTCATGCACTCCTTATGGTGGCTTCAAAGTCCTGAAATCATCACTTGTAACTCCGTTCTTGATCCCTTTGCATGCCATCAACTCCATGTGTGTTCTTGCTCCAATGTTCATCCTTCTCCAAGCTAGGCCCTTCATTTGTAAGCAAAACAAATGTATCCAATTTAGGCAGCATCATATTCTCATGAACATTAGAATCATTACCAAGAAACGAAAGTACCTGGTAATTTAGTTGGCGTGCGCGAGCTCTAGTAATTGGTCCAGTATGTATAGCAGCAGGGGCTGTGGGTGTAACAATGGTATTGATGTCCTCATCAACCCACCTCTTATCATGCTTCATGCTAGTGAAACTTCTTCATGCCTTGACTTACCTATTTATGATGAATATGATGATGAGCATGTTGAGTTGCCTAGTTGTGATGCTATGCTTCATAGGATATCATGTGAAAATTCTATTGGTCACTTCATGTTTGACAATCCATTGAACTTGTCATATGCTATGAGTGAGATCTCCCATCTTGCATCTTTACAATCTCAACATAGTGACTATGCATATGCCATTAAAATAAACCCAATTTGCACATATGGCATAGATGACAAGCCCATGGTTATTGGCATTTGTTTCTCTTGTGATGATATTGATATGCTCCCTTTGCATCATTTATCTCATATGCCATGCCATGACCAACTAGCTTCGGATATGCATTGTTTTGGATGTTGTCCATTTTCTCCATATGATGTTTCCGATATTGCTAATGAGGAGGCCCCCATAGTTTCCTCATACATTTTAGGAGATTTTGACCCATCCCATCCATTGCATGATCCCAATACTTGTGTGCACCATATGCCCCCCATGAATAAACATGCTTTTGATGTGCCATATACTTTGCTCAATTTGTGTCCCCATCGTGTCATACATAATAACTATTCTTTCATGATGGATGACATGTTCTTATACCATGCATCAAATTTCTTTGAGAATTTCTTATCTTGTGCTAAATCACACGTGCACATACACATCATGATGGATGATGTGTACATTTACCACGCGCACAATTTCTTTGGATTGTGTCTCTTTTGTGTAGGTACCCATGAATACTTGTCAACCTCGCAATCCCACGAGTTGACAAACGCAGCTCTCTGAGCAACGATGAATTGGGATCACGTGGATTGTCTTTACCACCGTCCCCTTCGCGCAAGGACTACGCGCAACTCCTCTACTTGGATCTCACACGGCTATGGGCAATTTACCACTTCTCACATTATGCTCATTTTACCGTGTTCACTTTGCATGCTATGCTTGCTTCTATGCCTTTGCCATGCAATTGTGACCCTTGTTTGCATCTACCCATGATTCTCCATTATGATATTCCTATGTGTATTTGCATGCTTGGTGGAGACCCTTGTTGCTTTTGCCATGTTTATCATGTGCCCCATTCTATTGATGCTTGTTGTGTTGGGAGAGTCATGATGACCCATTGCTATTCACATATGGCCTCTCGCCAATACATTCATGATATTGTACTCATATCTTGCTTTCATGCTTGTGCTATGACTTGTGAATTATTCATGCCCACTATTTGCACCAATGACATGTTTGCCATGATTCCTCCTAGTATGTTGCATCATCACAATACTAGCTTGCTTGATTTGATAGCTATGAATGCTCGCTATATTGCATCACCCATGTTCCACTACTTGCTTTCTTGGGTTGATGACATATATGCTTATGCCTCTCACATGATATATCCTGATCATTGTCTCTTGTGTTATAAGTGCTCATCTCATGCGGTTGATGACAACAATCTATATGCTTTGCACATGAGTCATATTGCTTCTTGTGATATATCTCCATGTATTGCCTCTCTCATGCTAGATGATCTTCCATGTATTGAGGGCAACTATGATTCTCGTCTTGCTCATGAGATTGCCCCCATAGCATTCTCGCATATGATTGGAGATTTTGACATATTCCTCGTGAAGCATGCTTGTATTATCTCTTTCCACCATATACCTAGTGCCGTGAATATCGCCATTGTTACATCATATTACTCATGCACTTGTGCTTCTAATGGTTATGTGCAAGAGAAGAGAACCATCATGATGGATGATGTGTTTGTCTACCATGTGCATACGTTCTTTGTTTTGTTGTGTGCATGTGTAGGATACTTGGACTTTGTGTCGACTTCCACTTCACGTGAGTTGACCATTCGAGCTCTTGAGAGCGAGCCTCATACATTCTACCACGACTCGCTTCTACACCGCATTTGCTTCCACTTCGGCATTGTGAAGAATGCACAAGGACACACTTTCAAGGTGACATCCTTCTTGAGCTTGGATATTGTGGATCATACTTCATGTGTTGCTTGCACCATTTGCACGCATGTTAGAGATATTGCTTTCTACCATGATTGCCACATTTCCATGCTTCATGACATATATACCTTGTGTGTTGCATCCAATTCTTGGACTACTTGCTACTATCATATGGTTGGTTGCACCAATATCATTTCTTCACATATGCCATGTCCCTTTGCTTGTCACATGCTTGACTTGATTGCCTCACACATGATGAACAATTGCTCTTTCTATTGTGTTGAGTGCCACACTATATTCACTACACCCTATGCACATTATGCTTGGATTGTCTTGCACTTGACCCATGTGTTTAGACACTTCATTTTATTTGGTGTTGTGAATACTTCCTATGCCTACCATAGACCTTTCATTGAGCAATTTGTCAATGCTTGCTATGACCTCGAGGTAGATGCTTATTCTCTTGTCACACATGTTTGCATCTCTATCTCACATTTGCATACTTGTCCCCTGGATATCTTTGCTTGTGCTCGATTGATATGCTTACATGCCATGTCACGATCCTTTGTCAAACCATATGCTATGCATGATGACAACACTTGTTTGGTGAATCACCTCTTCAACGATTGGTTTTGCACTAACGCTAACCACATTTGGTTTTCCAAGTGTTTGTTCTATTTGCTCCTTTTGAAGGAATCACAAGACGGTGCGACATTGGAGAGTGCCACATTCGAGCTACTAGACGATGAGTGCTTGGTGATCGACCACTTCGACACGGCACTGCCATCTCTTTCCCATGGTGATTTGGTTTTCGATCCGAGGTCGGATCTTTCCCAAGGGGGAGGGGATGATGCGGAGCATCCTACGGTCATCACCATGTCAAGAGTCCGTTTGGCAAGTGACACGTGCGACCTCTACTTCACATACACAAAGGTGAATCTTCTCCTTTACACGTGCTCACTTGACCCCTTTGAGGATGGTGTACTACTTGACACTTCTCCCGTGTGCATGCATAGGTATTGTCGGAGCTTCACAGATGTCAAGGAGGAGTGCAAGCGCTAAGGAACGACTACACCATTCACGAGGGAAGCGTGGAAGAGAAGACGAAAGAAAGGAGAAGAAGGCGGAGCGGCTACAGGAGCCAGGCCGGACATCCGGACCGCCGTCCGGATCATCCGGGCTCAGCCGGATCATCCGGGTCCCCCTCCGGATCATCCGGATAATTTGTCCGAAGACACCCGAAGGCCTCATGTGAAGCCGGATCATCCGGGCCCCCTCCCGGATTATCCGGACGATGGCCGGATCATCCGGACCCCCATCCGGATCATCCGGGCCTTGCCTGCGTGCAACGTTTCGGGCCGAGGCCCATGTACCCATTCGCCCCCTCACTTACCCTTCGCCCACTTGACTATAAATAGACCTCCTCCTCCCCATTTTTAGGGTTAGCAAAGTGATAGCTCATTCTTAGGTGAGCTTTGCTCCTACCTATCTCTACTCTTGAGAGAGAGAGACCACTACTCCATTGGAGGCCAAGACCTCCATCTAGGAGAAGATCCATGGGGATATCATCAAGACCCCCTTGTGGGAAGATCCGTCTAGGATATCATCAAGACCTCCTCTTGGAGATGAACCTTACCTTGTATCTTTCCTTTGTTGTTCATGTACCTTGTGGATCTTGTGTGTTTGATTGTTTAGTGGATGTGTGATTGGACTTGTTCTTGAGTGTTTCCCTTGTGATTTCTCTCCGTTCTTCCCGTGTTCATCGTGTTCTTGAGGATCCCTCCAAGCGTGAAAGATCGCGCTATAGGGTTCCACCCTACATCACAACCGACAAGAGATCAATCACACAAGGTCTAGATCATCGAAGCCACAAGTGATACATGGTCCAAAATCAACAAGGAAAGATACAAAGGTAACCGTTCTTCTCCGGAGGAGGCCTTGAATCCACAAGGGATCTTCCCTTATAGGGGTCTTGAATCCGATGGATCTTCTCCTAGCGGAGGTCTTGGTCTCCGTGGAGAAGTACCGTGGATGAGCAAAGGCTCTCACACACAAATATGAGCTAATCCAATGCTAAGTCTCAAAGTGAGGAGAGGGGTCCTATATATAGAGTGCTGGGCGAAGGGTACATGGGCTCAGCCTAACACGCACGCTGTAGCGCGCTGGCCGGACGATCCGGGCGGGGCCGGATGGTCCGGGTGCTCTTAGTGACGGCGAGGGCGGATGTCGGCTGGTGCTCCGGATGTCAGGCGGGATCCGGATGATCCGGGCGGGTCCGGATGATCCGGCCAGGTGGAGGTTCTGTTGCCTTGGTCGATGAAGCGGATCGTCCGGACGAGTCCGGATCATCCGGGCTCTGTCCGGATCGTCGAGCCTCCGTCCGGATCGTCCGGCCTCCTGGTCCTGGTTGCTTTCTCCTCTCCGTCTTCGCGTATGTCTTCCGCTTCCGATTCTCCTTGCTTCCCGGCCTCTTTATGGTCGACTCCTTGGTGCCTGAGTATGCATAGAGTTTCCGTTTGAGGTATTAACCATGTCTCATGTGAATCGAAGGAGCGTTGTGAGAGGAGTGATGTCACCTCGGTTTCAAGAGCTCTTGCACGTGCTCGAGTCATCGGTCCTTGTGGTGTTGTAGGTGTTGATGTAGAGTCCATGGGGATGATGAAAGGATGCTCCGCATCAAAGACCCTATCGCCAAGCTCGGAATCAAGCTCTTGTTCTCATCCGCATACCATCCTCAAACCGACGGCCAAGCGGAGGTGACGACTGGGACGCTCTCCACTCAACCGGCGTGTTGATCAAGAAGAACATCAAGGAGTGGGGCGTGTCTACCCATCGCCGAGAAATACGCCTACAACGCGCAAGACATTGACGACCGGCAAGTCCCCCTTGAGATCGTCTCGGCTTCAACCCATTGTCCCCATTGGACATTCTACCTCTACCTCTACAAGAGCGCACCAACCTCGACGCAAGTGCCCGTGCAAGCTACATCAAGAAGATGCATGAAGATACAAGAAACACCATCGAGCGCCAAGTACAACGACTAGCGACCAAGCTCAAGATCAACAAGCAACCCATGATGATGTAGGGTGGAACCCTAATTCGTCGATCTTTCACGTTTGGAGGGGATCCTACGGAGGAAACACGAAGAACACGCGGAAGCACGAGGGGAAACACGGGGAAAACGAGAGAGAATCACTCAACCAACAAGGAATCGATCACACAAGTGCTAGATCAACATACACACATGAGATCCACAAGATACATAGTCAACTAGGGTAACTACAAAGGAACCGTTCATCTCCTGGAGGAGGCCTTGAATCCACAAGGGGATCTTCCCAAAGAGGGGTCTTGTATCCGATGAGGGATCTTCTCCTAGATGGAGGTCCTGATCTCCGAGGAGAAGTAACCGAGTGGATGAGCAAAGGCTCTCACACAAAAATGAGCTAATCCAATGCTAAGTCTCAAAGTGAGGAGAGGGGGTCCTACATATAGACTAGGGGCGAAGGGGTACATGGGCTCAGCCCAAGTCAAGCGCCAAAGCGGGTCCGGATGATCCGGATGGTGGCGGATGATCCGGTGTCGGGGCTCGGATGATCCGGCGACCGTCCGGATGATCCGGCTTCATCGAGGGGCTCTGTTGTCTTGGTGCCATTACCGGATGATCCGGGAGGTCGGATGATCCGGCTGGACCCGGATGATCCGGACGGCGGTCCGGATGTCGGCCTGTCTCCAACAGCCGCTCCGTCTTCTTCTTCTCCTTTCTTCCGTCTTCTCTTCCATGCTTGGCCTTGGTCCTTGGATTCTCCTTGGTCATCTTGGTTGTACCTGAGTGTACACAAGGTCCATGCATGAGGTAGTAGCCATGTCTCATATCACGGAAAGTGACGGTTCGAAGAGGAGTGAATTTACCTTGTGTCCGATGGCGCATAGTCGAGGTCTCATCTTATGTATCCTTGGGGCTTGGAGAGTAGTCGGAGTGTACATGGGGATGAACGTGGGATGCTCTGCATCATATCCCCCCCCTTGGGAAAGATCCGACCTCGGATCGTGATCCTCATCACCATGGAAACGGGTGTCGTGGACGGACTTGTAGTGGGATGTAGGTGAATGTCTTGCGCAAGCCAAGTACTCCAAGGTGTCTCCGGTATGTGGTACATGCAAAATGAGCAAACACAAAGTACACTTGGAAATACAATGGTTAGCGCACACAAGTGTCCATTAATTAAGCGTGAGTCCGTCATGAAGGGATAGTGCGTGACAAAGCGCATGATGCTTATCAAGATGATATAGAATGATATGCAAAGAATTCATGGGATGATTAACATGGTGCACAAAGCGACAAATTCTACCATTGTGCAAAATGATGTCATAGAGGGACGGTTCATCAATAGCATGAATATGGCAATGGATGCTCAATATGTGTAAGCTATCATGCAATTGATGGTGGACAATATGATCATGATGTATGAATATGCCATCAAGGTAGATCACAACAAATTTGCTAAGAAGTGAACAAGCTCATATATCATGGATGACATGGTAATACAAGATGTAACAAGGCAATCATAGTGTGAGTCGATCCATGCATGGGGTGCAAACTTGTGGTGAGTATGATATGTCCATCGAGCATGACATGTTGGAGGTGTTGGTGTACCAAAGCTCGATATATGAGATGCGTGATATAGAAACATGTCATCCATCATGAGAGGTTTGTTATTATGTATAGCATAATGGAGACTCAAATTGTGTAATGCATCACGAGCAATATCTATATCATTGTTATTCATGGAATGCATATGGTGCATAGTATCATGGGAATCATGCAAAGTATGAAATGTATCAAGTTCTCCTAATATGTATGAGGAAACTATGGGGGTCTCCTCATGAGCATGAGTAGCAACATCACGTGGAGAATATTGACAACATCCAAAACAATGCATATGTGGAACAATGTGATCATGGCATGACATATTGGATGAATTGCGCAAATCGTGTAAAGGAAGCATGGCAATATCATCACATGAAAAACAAAAGCCAATGACCATCATCTCGTCATCTATGCCATAAGTGCAAATGGGATTGATTTTAATGGGGCATGCATAGTTACTATGTTAAGATTGTAGGGATGCAATATGGGAGATCTCACTCATAGCATATGACAAGTTTAATGGATTGTCAAACATGAAGTGACCAATAGAATTTTCACATGATATCCTATGAAGCATAGCATCATAACTAGGCAACTCAACATGCTCATCATCATATTCATCATAAATAGGTAAGTCAAGGCATGAAGAAGTCTCACTAGCATGAAGCATGGAAATAGGTGGGTCAACATCATGGGAGCAATCATTGTCAAGAGCGTCCACTAGTGGGACGAGAGAAGCACCATCACCTATGTTACCTTTGGAGTGTCGCACATGTGTTGTCGGTGAGGTGTTGAAGATCGCCTCGTTGTCATCTTCATCTTGATGGAACCATGTGGGGGTGCATCATCGTCCATCATGGCCATCGTCGTCTCCATAGGAGGTATGGACTCATCAATGGTAGGCGTGTCGTCATGTAGGAGACCTAGCACCAAGGAGAAAACACACAAGGAGTAGAGGGTAAGTCGTTAGAAATCATAGTGGCCTCATGATGCGGAGCATCCCGATCATCCCCATGTACCTCCGACTACTCTCCAAGCGATAGAGGCAGAGGTGTCCGTCTTTCGATGAGATGGTGGATTTCGCTTTGGTGGAAGTCGACTTTGACGATCCGACTCTGGCGTGTGAGGGCGTCGCGCCTTAGCAATCGCTAAACCAACTCCGAGAGGTTATTGACCACGCGGAGCACGATCAACGACCACGAGGGTCTATTTCCTGCGAGCAAGCGAAGAACAAGCAAGAAACTAAGATTGCAATCTGGATATTGCGAATATAAGATGAAAGCTTTATTGATCAAGGTGGGGTTACTGTGGCGCCTTTGTGCAGTCGTTGAACACAAGCGAAATGCTGCGAAGTTGCAGCTATGGCGAACTTTTGATCTAAACAAAACCCCAAAGTCTAAGCGGTGCCCTAAGGGCTGTATATATGGAGGAAGAGGGGAGAATTTCGTGGCCCTTGGTGGAGGGTCGAAACTAACCCTATCTCTTGTTTCCCACACATACGGACTCTAAAAATAGCCTATACTAATGTATTTCGAAATTACATGGGCCTGGCCCAATAATAAGGTGTGAGCACCTAGAATAGCCTCTGGACGAAATTTATGAAGTGGCATCTTGTATATTTCGTCCAAGGCTTCATGCACTCATTATGGTGGCTTCAAAGTCCTGAAATCATCACTTGTAACTCCATTCTTGTCCCCCTTGCGCATGCCATCATCTCCATGCTTGTTCTTGCTCCAATGTTCATCCTTCTCCAAGCTAGGCCCTTCATTTGTAAGCAAAACAAATGTATCCAATTTAGGCAGCATCATATTCTCATGAACATTAGAATCATTACCAAGAAGCGAAAGTACACGGTAATTTAGTTGGCGTCTTGTGAGCTCTAGTAATTGGTCCGGTATGTATAGCAGGGGGCTGTGGGTGTAACAATGGTATTGATGTCCTCATCATCCTCCCCTTCTTGAAATGAAGTCGTCCTCGACGGAAGTTCATCTTCCTCACCCAAATATGGCTTCAAATCTGCAATGTTAAAAGTGGGACTAACCCCAAAATCTGTAGGCAGCTCAAGTTTATATGCATTATCATTTACTTTCTCCAACACCTTAAAGGGACCAGCAGCACGTGGCATTAGCTTTGATTTGCAAATCAGAAATCTATCCTTACGCAAATGTAACCAAACAAGATCTCCGGTGCAAACACAACATGTTTTCTACCCTTATCTCCAACAAGTTTATATTTAGCATTCATACGCTCAATGTTTTCCTTAGTTAACTCATGCATTTTAAAATCAATTCAGCACGTTCTTTAGCATCAAAATTAACCTTCTCCGAAGATGGAAGAGGCAACAAATCAATAGGTGCACGAGGTAGGAAACCATACACAACTTCAAAAGGGCACATCTTAGTAGTAGAATGCAATGAACGATTATAAGCAAATTCAATATGAGGCAAGCATTCCTCCCACATTTTCTTATTTTTCTTTAGAACAGCCCTAAGCATAGTAGACAATGTTCTATTGACTACTTCAGTTTGTCCATCGGTTTGGGGTGACAAGTAGTACTAAAAAGCAGTTTAGTCCCCAACTTAGCCCATAAACATCTCCAAAAGTGGCTAAGAAATTTAGTATCACGATCTGAAACAATAGTATTTGGCACACCATGCAAGCGAATTATTTCACGAAAGAACAAATCAGCAACATTGACAGCATCATCGCTTTTATGACATGGTATAAAGTGTGCCATTTTCGAGAATCTATCCACGACAACAAATATGCTATCCCTCCCCTTCTTTGTTCTAGGTAAACCTAAAACAAAGTCCATAGATATATCCTCCCAAGGAACACTAGGTGCAGTGCAAAGGCATATATAAACCATGAGGATTGAGTCGTGACTTAGCTTTTTGACATGTAGTGCAGCGAGCAATAAAACGCTCAACATCCCGTCTCATCTTTGGCCAAAAGAAATGTGTAGCAAGTACGTCCTCCGTCTTCTTCACGCCAAAGTGTCCCATTAGTCCTCCTCCATGCGCCTCCTGCAACAACAAAAGACGAACGGAGCTAGCTGGAATGCATAGCTTGTTAGCACGGAACACAAATCCATCATTAACGACAAACTTGTTCCATGTTCTTCCTTCTTTACAATTCTGCAATACATCTTTAAAATCAGCATCATGCACATATTGATCTTTGATGGTCTCCAAACCAAATATTTTGAAGTCAAGTTGTGAAAGCATAGTATAGCGACGAGACAATGCATCAGCAATAACATTTTCTTTACCCTTCTTGTGTTTAATGACATAAGGGAAAGTCTCAATGAATTCAACCCATTTAGCATGTCTACGATTCAGTTTAGCTTGACTTTTAATATGTTTCAAAGATTCATGATCAGAATGTATAACAAATTCTTTGGGCCATAAATAATGTTGCCATGTTTCTAAAGTCCGAACAAGAGCATATAATTCTTTATCATAAGTAGAGTAATTCAGACTAGGCCCACTCAATTTTTGAGTAAAAGTATGCAACAGGTTTGCCATCTTGTAATAACACACCTCCTAATCCAATTCCACTAGCATCACATTCAAGCTCAAAAGTCTTATTAAACTCGGAAGTTGGAGTAAAGGAGCATGTGTCAACTTAGCTTTCAATACCATGAAGGCTTCTTCACATGCGGTACCCCAAACAAAAGGCACATCCTTCTTTGTAAGCTCGTTGAGAGGTGCAGCAATGGTGCTGAAATCTCTCACAAAACGCCTATAGAAACCAGCGAGGCCAAGGAAACTCCTCACTTGTGTGACCGTTTTGGGCTGCGGCCAACTCTCAATAGCTTCAATCTTGGCTTTATCAACTTCAATTCCTCGTGGAGTAACAACATAGCCAAGAAAAGATACTCGGTCGATTGCAAAAGGTGCACTTCCCAAGGTTACCAAACAAACGTGCATCACGAGAGCATTAAAAACAGCACGTAAATGTTCCAAATGTTCTTCCAAAGATTTGCTATAAATCAGTATATCATCAAAATAGACTACCACAAATCGTCCAATGAAAACACGTAAAACTTCGTTCATTAATCTCATGAATGTACTAGGTGCATTAGTTAACCCAAAAGGCATGACTAACCACTCATATAATCCAAACTTAGTTTTAAATGCTGTTTTCCATTCATCTCCCAATTTCATACGAATTTGATGGTATCCACTACGCAAATCAACTTTGGAGAATATTGTAGAGCCACTCAATTCATCAAGCATATCATCTAGCCTAGGAATAGGGTGACGATAACGAATCCTTTTGAAGGAATCACAAGGCGGTGCGACATTGGAGAGTGCCACATTGAGCTACTAGGCGATGAGTGCTTGGTGATCGACCACTTCGACACGCGCGCCATCTCTTTCCCATGGTGATTTGGTTTTCGATCCGAGGTGGATCTTTCCCAAGGGAGGGATGATGCGGAGCATCCTCGGTCATCACCATGTCAAGAGTCCGTTTGGCAAGTGACACGTGCGACCTCTACTTCACATACACAAAGGTGAATCTTCTCCTTTACGTGCTCACTTGACCCCTTTGAGGATGGTGTACTACTTGACACTTCTCCCGTGTGCATGCATAGGTATTGTCGGAGCTTCACGGATGTCAAGGAGGAGTGCAAGCGCTAAGGAACGACTACACCATTCACGAGGGAAGCGTGGAAGAGAAGACGAAAGAAAGGAGAAGAAGGCGGAGGCGGCACAGAGGCAGGCGGACATCCGGACCGCCGTCCGGATCATCCGGCTCAGCCGGATCATCCGGGTCCCCCTCCGGATCATCCGGATAATTTGTCCGAAGACACCCGAAGGCCTCATGTGAAGCCGGATCATCCGGGCCCCCTCCCGGATCATCCGGACGATGGCCGGATCATCCGGACCCCCATCCGGATCATCCGGGCCTTGCCTGCGTGCAACGTTTCGGGCCGAGGCCCATGTACCCATTCGCCCCCTCACTTACCCTTCGCCCACTTGACTATAAATAGACCTCCTCCTCCCCATTTTTAGGGTTAGCAAAGTGATAGCTCATTCTTAGGTGAGCTTTGCTCCTACCTATCTCTACTCTTGAGAGAGAGAGACCACTACTCCATTGGAGGCCAAGACCTCCATCTAGGAGAAGATCCCGCGGGATATCATCAAGACCCCCTTGTGGGAAGATCCGTCTAGGATATCATCAAGACCTCCTCTTGGAGATGAACCTTACCTTGTATCTTTCCCTTTGTTGTTCATGTACCTTGTGGATCTTGTGTGTTTGATTGTTTAGTGGATGTGTGATTGGACTTGTTCTTGAGTGTTTCCCCTTGTGATTTCTCTCCGTTCTTCCCCGTGTTCATCGTGTTCTTCGAGGGATCCCACTCCAAACGTGAAAGATCGCCGCTATAGGGTTCCACCCTACATCACAACCGACAAGAGATCAATCACACAAGGTCTAGATCATCGAAGCACGAGTGATACATGGTCCAAAATCAACAAGGGAAAGATACAAAGGTAACCGTTCTTCTCCCGGAGGAGGCCTTGAATCCACAAGGGGATCTTCCCTTATAGGGGTCTTGAATCCGATGGATCTTCTCCTAGACGGAGGTCTTGGTCTCCGTGGAGAAGTACCGGTGGATGAGCAAAGGCTCTCACACACAAATATGAGCTAATCCAATGCTAAGTCTCAAAGTGAGGAGAGGGGGTCCTATATATAGAGTCTAGGGCGAAGGGGTACATGGGTTCAGCCCAACACGCACGCCTTGTATTGGCCGGACGATCCGGGCGGGGCCCGGATGGTCCGGTGCTCTCTTGGTGACGGGCGCAGGGCGGATGTCGGCTGGTGCTCCGGATGTCCGGCGGGATCCGGATGATCCGGGCGGGTCCGGATGATCCGGCTTCGGTGGAGGTTCATTGCCTTGATCGATTTAGCGGATCGTCCGGACGGAGTCCGGATCATCCGGCTCTGTCCGGATCGTCCAGGCCTCCGTCCGGATCGTCCCGCCTCCCGGTCTGGTTGCTTTCTCCTCTCCGTCTTCGCGTATGTCTTCCGCTTCGATTCTCCTTGCTTCCGGCCTCTTTATGGTCGACTCCTTGGTGCCTGAGTATGCATAGAGTTTCCGTTTGAGGTATTAACCATGTCTCATGTGAATCGAAGGAGCGTTGTGAGAGGAGTGATGTCACCTCGGTTTCAAGAGCTCTTGCACGTGCTCGAGTCATCGGTCCTTGTGGTGTTGTAGGTGTTGATGTAGAGTCCATGGGGATGATGAAAGGATGCTCCGCATCAAAGACCCTATGCGCCAAGCTCGGAATCAAGCTCTTGTTCTCATCCGCATACCATCCTCAAACCGACGGCCAAACGGAGGTGACGAACTGGACGCTCTCCACTCAACTTCGCGTGTTGATCAAGAAGAACATCAAGGAGTGGGAGGCGTGTCTACCCATCGCCGAGTACGCCTACAACCGCGCAAGACATTCGACGACCAGCAAGTCCCCTTCGAGATCGTCTCGGCTTCAACCCATTGTCCCCATTGGACATTCTACCTCTACCTCTACAAGAGCGCACCAACCTCGGCGCAAGTGCCGTGCAAGCTACATCAAGAAGATGCATGAAGATACAAGAAACACCATCGGCGCCAAGTACAACGACTAGCGACCAAGCTCAAGATCAACAAGCAACCCATGATGATGTAGGGTGGAACCCTAATTAAATCGATCTTTCACGTTTGAGGGATCCTACGGAGGAAACACGAAGAACAGCGGAAGCACGAGGGGAAACACGGGAAAGCGAGAGAGAATCACTCAACCAACAAGGAATCGATCACACAAGTGCTAGATCAACATACACACATGAGATCCACAAGATACATAGTCAACTAGGGTAACTACAAAGGAACCGTTCATCTCCGGAGGAGGCCTTGAATCCACAAGGGATCTTCCCAAAGAGGGTCTTGTATCCGATGAGGATCTTCTCCTAGATGGAGGTCCTGATCTCGAGGAGAAGTAACCGAGTGGATGAGCAAAGGCTCTCACACAAAATGAGCTAATCAATGCTAAGTCTCAAAGTGAGGAGAGGGGTCCTACATATAGACTAGGCGAAGGGTACATGGGCTCAGCCAAGTCGCGCCTACAAAGGGGTCCGGATGATCCGGATGGTGGCGGATGATCCGGGTGTCGGGGGTCCGGATGATCCGGGCGACCGTCCGGATGATCCGGCTTCATCGAGGGGCTTCTGTTGTCTTCGGTGCCATTACCCGGATGATCCGGGGGAGGGTCCGGATGATCCGGCTGGACCCGGATGATCCGGACGGCGGTCCGGATGTCTGGCCTGTCTCCAACAGCCGCTCCGTCTTCTTCTTCTCCTTTCTTCCGTCTTCTCTTCCATGCTTGGCCTTGGTCCTTGGATTCTCCTTGGTCATCTTGGTTGTACCTGAGTGTACACAAGGTCCATGCATGAGGTAGTAGCCATGTCTCATATGCGGAAAGTGACGGTTCGAAGAGGAGTGAATTTACCTTGTGTCCGATGGCGCATAGTCGAGGTCTCATCTTATGTATCCTTGGGGCTTGGAGAGTAGTCGGAGTGTACATGGGGATGAACGTGGGATGCTCTGCATCATATCCCCCCCCCTTGGGAAAGATCCGACCTCGGATCGTGATCCTCATCACCATGGAAACGGGTGTCGTGGACGGACTTGTAGTGGGATGTAGGTGAATGTCTTGCGCAAGCCAAGTACTCCAAGGTGTCTCCGGTATGTGGTACATGCAAAATGAGCAAACACAAAGTACACTTGGAAATACAATGGTTAGCGCACACAAGTGTCCATTAATTAAGCGTGAGTCCGTGCGAAGGGATAGTGCGTGACAAAGCGCATGATGCTTATCAAGATGATATAGAATGATATGCAAAGAATTCATGGGATGATTAACATGGTGCACAAAGCGACAAATTCTACCATTGTGCAAAATGATGTCATAGAGGGACGGTTCATCAATAGCATGAATATGGCAATGGATGCTCAATATGTGTAAGCTATCATGCAATTGATGGTGGACAATATGATCATGATGTATGAATATGCCATCAAGGTAGATCACAACAAATTTGCTAAGGAAGTGAACAAGCTCATATATCATGGATGACATGGTAATACAAGATGTAACAAGGCAATCATAGTGTGAGTCGATCCATGCATGGGGTGCAAACTTGTGGTGAGTATGATATGTCCATCGAGCATGACATGTTGGAGGTGTTGGTGTACCAAAGCTCGATATATGAGATGCGTGATATAGAAACATGTCATCCATCATGAGAGGTTTGTTATTATGTATAGCATAATGGAGACTCAAATTGTGTAATGCATCACGAGCAATATCTATATCATTGTTATTCATGGAATGCATATGGTGCATAGTATCATGGGAATCATGCAAAGTATGAAATGTATCAAGTTCTCCTAATATGTATGAGGAAACTATGGGGTCTCCTCATGAGCATGAGTAGCAACATCACGTGGAGAATATTGACAACATCCAAAACAATGCATATGTGGAACAATGTGATCATGGCATGACATATTGGATGAATTGCGCAAATCGTGTAAAGGAAGCATGGCAATATCATCACATGAAAAACAAAAGCCAATGACCATCATCTCGTCATCTATGCCATAAGTGCAAATGGGATTGATTTTAATGGGGCATGCATAGTTACTATGTTAAGATTGTAGGGATGCAATATGGGAGATCTCACTCATAGCATATGACAAGTTTAATGGATTGTCAAACATGAAGTGACCAATAGAATTTTCACATGATATCCTATGAAGCATAGCATCATAACTAGGCAACTCAACATGCTCATCATCATATTCATCATAAATAGGTAAGTCAAGGCATGAAGAAGTCTCACTAGCATGAAGCATGGAAATAGGTGGGTCAACATCATGGGAGCAATCATTGTCAAGAGCGTCCACTAGTGGGACGAGAGAAGCACCATCACCTATGTTACCTTTGGAGTGTCGCACATGTGTTGTCGGTGAGGTGTTGAAGATCGCCTCGTTGTCATCTTCATCTTGATGGAACCATGTGGGGGTGCATCATCGTCCATCATGGCCATCGTCGTCTCCATAGGAGGTATGGACTCATCAATGGTAGGCGTGTCGTCATGTAGGAGACCTAGCACCAAAGGAGAAAACACACAAGGAGTAGAGGGTAAGTCGTTAGAAATCATAGTGGCCTCATGATGCGGAGCATCCCACGATCATCCCCATGTACACTCCGACTACTCTCCAAGCCTGATAGAGGCAGAGGTGTCCCGTCTTTCGATGAGATGGTGGATTTCGCTTTGGTGGAAGTCGACTTTGACGATCCGACTACGAGCGTGTGAGGACGTCGCGCCTTAGCAATCGCTAAACCAACTCCGAGAGGTTATTGACCACGCCGGAGCACGATCAACCTGACCACGAGGGTCTATTTCCTGCGAGCAAACGAAGAACAAGCAAGAAACTAAGATTGCAATCTGGATATTGCGAATATAAGATGAAAGCTTTATTGATCAAGGTGGGGTTACGTGGCGCCTTTGTGCAGTCGTTGAACACAAGCGAACGGCACGTGAAGTTGCAGCTATGGCGAACTTTTGATCTAAACAAAACCCCAAAGTCTAAGCGGTGCCCTAAGGGCTGTATATATGGAGGAAGAGGGGAGAATTTCGTGGCCCTTGGTGGAGGGTCCAAACTAACCCTATCTCTTGTTTCCCCACACATACGGACTCTAAAAATAGCCTATACTAATGTATTTCGAAATTACATGGGCCTGGCCCAATAATAAGGTGACGCAGCACCTAGAATAGCCTCTGGACGAAATTTATGAAGTGGCATCTTGTATATTTCGTCCAAGGCTTCATGCACTCATTATGGTGGCTTCAAAGTCCTGAAATCATCACTTGTAACTCCATTCTTGTCCCCTTGCATGCCATCATCTCCATGCTTGTTCTTGCTCCAATGTTCATCCTTCTCCAAGCTAGGCCCTTCATTTGTAAGCAAAACAAATGTATCCAATTTAAGCAGCATCATATTCTCATGAACATTAGAATCATTACCAAGAAACGAAAGTACCGGTAATTTAGTTGGCGTCTTGTGAGCTCTAGTAATTGGTCCAGTATGTATAGCAGCAGGGCTGTGGGTGTAACAATGGTATTGATGTCCTCATCATCCTCCCTTCTTGAAATGAAGTCGTCCTCGACGGAAGTTCATCTTCCTCACCAAATATGGCTTCAAATCTGCAATGTTAAAAGTGGGACTAACCCCAAAATCTGTAGGCAGCTCAAGTTTATATGCATTATCATTTACTTTCTCCAACACCTTAAAGGGACCAGCAGCACGTGGCATTAGCTTTGATTTGCGCAAATCAGAAATCTATCCTTACGCAAATGTAACCAAACAAGATCTCCGGTGCAAACACAACATGTTTTCTACCCTTATCTCCAGCAAGTTTATATTTAGCATTCATCGCTCAATGTTTTCCTTAGTTAACTCATGCATTTTTAAAATCAATTCAGCACGTTCTTTAGCATCAAAATTAACCTTCTCCGAAGATGGAAGAGGCAACAAATCAATAGGTGCACGAGGTAGGAAACCATACACAACTTCAAAAGGGCACATCTTAGTAGTAGAATGCAATGAACGATTATAAGCAAATTCAATATGAGGCAAGCATTCCTCCCACATTTTCTTATTTTTCTTTAGAACAGCCCTAAGCATAGTAGACAATGTTCTATTGACTACTTCAGTTTGTCCATCGGTTTGGGGTGACAAGTAGTACTAAAAGCAGTTTAGTCCCCAACTTAGCCCATAAACATCTCCAAAAGTGGCTAAGAAATTTAGTATCACGATCTGAAACAATAGTATTTGGCACACCATGCAAGCGAATTATTTCACGAAAGAACAAATCAGCAACATTGACAGCATCATCGCTTTTATGACATGGTATAAAGTGTGCCATTTTCGAGAATCTATCCACGACAACAAATATGCTATCCCTCTCCTTCTTTGTTCTAGGTAAACCTAAAACAAAGTCCATAGATATATCCTCCCAAGGAACACTAGGTACAGGCAAAGGCATATATAAACCATGAGGATTGAGTCGTGACTTAGCTTTTTGACATGTAGTGCAGCGAGCAATAAAACGCTCAACATCCCGTCTCATCTTTGGCCAAAAGAAATGTGTAGCAAGTCGTCCTCCGTCTTCTTCACGCCAAAGTGTCCCATTAGTCCTCCTCCATGCGCCTCCTGCAACAACAAAAGACGAACGGAGCTAGCTGGAATGCATAGCTTGTTAGCACGAACACAAATCCATCATTAACGACAAACTTGTTCCATGTTCTTCCTTCTTTACAATTCTGCAATACATCTTTAAAATCAGCATCATGCACATATTGATCTTTGATGGTCTCCAAACCAAATATTTTGAAGTCAAGTTGTGAAAGCATAGTATAGCGACGAGACAATGCATCAGCAATAACATTTTCTTTACCCTTCTTGTGTTTAATGACATAAGGAAAGTCTCAATGAATTCAACCCATTTAGCATGTCTACGATTCAGTTTAGCTTGACTTTTAATATGTTTCAAAGATTCATGATCAGAATGTATAACAAATTCTTTGGGCCATAAATAATGTTGCCATGTTTCTAAAGTCCGAACAAGAGCATATAATTCTTTATCATAAGTAGAGTAATTCAGACTAGGCCCACTCAATTTTTCGAGAAAAGTATGCAACAGGTTTGCCATCTTGTAATAACACACCTCTAATCCAATTCCACTAGCATCACATTCAAGCTCAAAAGTCTTATTAAACTCAGGAAGTTGGAGTAAAGGAGCATGTGTCAACTTAGCTTTCAATACCATGAAGGCTTCTTCCTGCGGTACCCCAAACAAAAGGCACATCCTTCTTTGTAAGCTCGTTGAGAGGTGCAGCAATGGTGCTGAAATCTCTCACAAACGCCTATAGAAACCAGCGAGGCCAAGGAAACTCCTCACTTGTGTGACCGTTTTGGGCTGCGGCCAACTCTCAATAGCTTCAATCTTGGCTTTATCAACTTCAATTCCTGTGGAGTAACAACATAGCCAAGAAAAGATACTCGGTCGGTGCAAAAGGTGCACTTCCCAAGGTTACCAAACAAGCGTGCATCACGAGAGCATTAAAAACAGCACGTAAATGTTCCAAATGTTCTTCCAAAGATTTGCTATAAATCAGTATATCATCAAAATAGACTACCACAAATCGTCCAATGAAAACACGTAAAACTTCGTTCATTAATCTCATGAATGTACTAGGTGCATTAGTTAACCCAAAAGGCATGACTAACCACTCATATAATCCAAACTTAGTTTTAAATGCTGTTTTCCATTCATCTCCCAATTTCATACGAATTTGATGGTATCCACTCATAAATCAACTTTGGAGAATATTGTAGAGCCACTCAATTCATCAAGCATATCATCTAGCCTAGGAATAGGGTGACGATAACGAATAGTAATATTATTGATGCCTCTACAATCAACACACATACGTGACGTACCATCCTTTTTCGGCACTAGAATAATAGGAACAACACAAGGACTAAGGGATTCGCGTATATAACCTTTGTCGAGCAGCTCCTGTACTTGACGCATAATCTCCTTCGTCTCCTCGGATTGGTGCGGTATGGTGCACGGTTGGGTAATGATGCACCGGAATTAAGTCAATTTGATGCTCAATCCCTCGAATAGGTGGTAATCCGGTGGCACGTCTTGTGGAAAGACGTCGCGAACTCTGCAAAATGTTAGTGACAGCAGGGGCAAAGAGGAAGGCACGTCCTCGAATGAAAATAATGCCTCTTTGCACACAAAAGCATAGCAAATAGATTTGCTAAAATCTAGCTCATCAATATCAGATTTGGTGGCAAGTAAACATGCACTTTTCAATTTAATTTCAGAAGCAACAGTAGATGGTTTATTATTAGGCTTCATGTGTTGCTCAAATTCTTTTGCCACAATCTGATTTTCACTCTTATTTTTCTCCTGTTTTGCTTTATTAGCTCTATTAATATCATCTTTCAAAATGGACTCAGGAGTCATAGGAAGCAAAGTAATATTTTTATCCTTATGAACAAGAGTATACTGATTGTTTCTACCATGGTGTACAGAATTTTATCAAATTGCCATGGTCTACCAAGTAACAAGGAACATGCTTGCATAGGTACCACATCACAATCAACATAATCAGCATATGTAGAGATACTAAAATGCACACGAACAGTCGTGTTACCTTCACCTTGCCGCTGTTGTTGAACCATTGGATGTAGTAAGGATGTGGATGTGGTCTTGTGGTGAGAGATAGCTTCTCCACCATCTCCATGCTAGCCAAGTTGTTGCAGCTCCCTCCATCTATGATGGCCGAATAGAACGTTCCTTCACAACTCCCTTTGTATGGAACAAATTATGCCTCTGATTTTGCTCAGCTTGTGTAACCTGCACACTCAAAACACGTTGAGCAACTAAACATTCATACCTGTCAGCATCTTCAGCAGCCATGTATTGTGTCTCATGATCAGAATCATCCCCACCGTGTTCCTCATGTGTAATAAGAGCCAAAGTCTCCTCATCATAGTCACTAGCGGACTCATACCCACCATCCTCAGTAGCAATCATCACACGCTGAGATTTGCATTCTCTCGCAAAATGTCCTCTTCCCTTACAACGACGACAAATAATATCACTTGTGTGCCCTGTTGACGCCATGGAAGAAGAAGAGCTCTGTGCAGGCCCGGCAGGTGTGCTCTTGGCAGATAGTGGTGGTTGTGCCTGCTTTCTTGTATCACGGTTGGAGGTGGCACCTGAAGGAGGTGATGGTGCGGTGGAAGTAGATGATGCACGTGGTGTCCACGATGAAGGTCGACCTGCGAGAAAAGTTAGTGCGGCGCCAATGCTGTCGATCCTGCACTTCACGTTCGATAGAGGCGGGGTGTCGATCTTTCGATGAGATGATAACTATCGATTTGGTGGAGACGACTTTGACGATCCGACTACAAGCGTGCACGACGTTGCGCCTTAGCAATCGCTAAACCAACTCCGAGAGGTTATTGACCACGCCGAGCACAATCAACGACCACGAAGGTCTATTCCTGCAAGCAATCGAAGAACAAGCAAGAATATGATAAAATCAATCTGAATATTGCAGTATGTATGAAGTATTGATAAAGGTGGGGATCCGTAAGCGGTCTTGGTCTGGTCGTTGGACACAAAGCGAAGTACGAAGTTGCAATGGCTAACTTTAACTAAACAAATCCCAAGGAAAAGCTACTAGATGGATCTACTTATATAGGAGCAAGGGTGGCGGCCAAGGAGGTGGGAGGACGTCCCAAGGCAGCCTTAAACTAACCCTAGGTCGTACAAGGCCAATGGGCCCAAGTGGAGGTGACGTAACACCTTTGGACTTGTAGTTTGACTCGGATTCTGGTGCAGCGTCAGATTGTTTTGTCCACAACTCAACGCTCCGGACGGATTTTAAGGTGATTCCAATTGTGCTGGAAAGAGCATGAAATCTACTTTCCAACAAAAAAAGAATCACCCAATTTGGAGTCCGTATGAAAAAGTTGTTGGCGTTTTGAGTCAGGTATGTCTGTGCAGTCCGAATCTGAATCCAGAACGTGAGAGACTTGGACTCTATCTTCTCTTGGGCCAAAAGTGACGTGAGAGGACTTTTTGAACAGCAAATAAACATCTCTTTCTTCCTTATCTTCATATGTGGATTGTACAAATGTCCCATACACCTGCAATTAGACAAAACACAAAAGTGTGTGAAGTATTTTTGTTCTGGATAACATAAATATATTATTGAATAGTTTGCACTAGAAATCACCCGACAAATATGCATGTATGCAATATTTTTGGTCATATACAAGGTACTCATGTCCTCATCATCCTCCCTTTTTGAAAATAAAGCCGTCCTCGGCGTTCTTAATCTGAAATGTGGCTAACAAAAGAGACAAGGTGTACATGTTGTATATGTATCGTCATCCATTTTACTTCCCTTGATTTTTGCATATATGACACATGAATAGATGAGTAACTTGCATAGTTCATAAAATCTAAAGCCAACAAATTAGCACGAGAACTAGAAGGCATGAAAATATTGCGACTCAGTTTGCACATATAAGTGAAGCTCTTATTTATTTCAAAAGATTGACAATGTTCATCATTAAACCATCCCAACATTGGTGAATAAACCTTATTTGAATCAAATTTACATGCTACAACATGCTTAGATAAGCAAACATGCAATGAGTCATTCGACACAGAATCATCACCAAGATTAGAGGTCATATCAAAACGATTAAACATTGATTCTTTTGCATCAACAGTTAATTCAATGGGTGCACTCAAAATTGTTGGTATTTCAGTTGTTTGATCACATGACGCATTCATGACAGTATCAAGATTCTCTAAAATAGGTGTTGTGCTCAAATCACCAGGTAACTCAACACATGATGCATTCAAGTTAACTAGGGATGCATCATTCTCATGTGAAGTTATATCATCAATACCTTTCTTTGTTACCTTGTCGCAAAGGCGTAGCTGATGTAGGTACACACGTAGACAATGCACCATACTCTTGAGATGATGTCGCGCTCACAATCCGAGGTGGGGCTGCTCTAGTAGGTGCAACGGTGGAGGAACCAACCGGCGGTGGTGAGCATGAACTGGAATAGTAGTTGTTGTAGTCACCCAATGCATCCTCCTGTGCTGTCTCTCAAAGGTACAAGCACGAACATACATACCGGTAATGCAACGAGGAATATACTGAAATCTTGCCTGAATATCATGGTTCAAACCACCAAAAAATCTATTCATTGTGTCATCCTCAGATTCTTCTATGTCACAATGATGCATATAAGATTTGAACTCTTGGTAGTAAGTATGAACAGTGTTATTGCCTTGTTTAAATTGTTCAAATTTGCGAAGCAATTCATGACGATAGTAAGGAGGGAAAAACTGTTTTCTCATTACATCTTTCAAATCTTTCCAAGTTGTGGGTTGGTTATCAATATTTTTCTTACAATGCACACTCCACCAAACTGAAGCAAAACCAGTAAATGCTCTAGTGGCAGCTCGTACTCGCTCAAGTTCAGAAAAGTCATGGTTACTAAAAACTTGTTCTACTTCAAACTCCCAAGCTAGATAAATAGCAGGATTAAATCTACCCTCAAATGACGGTAAAGAGATAACCTGACCATGTGGTTGTGTGTGTTGTCCCAACTCTCGTGATGGTGAAGATGTGTCCATCGTCCAAGAACTTCTATCTCCGGAACCTGTCATGATTAGTAGAAACAAGAAACAAAATTCAGAATAATGTTCCTATGAACTACTAGGATGTGGTTGTAAAGTGCTCACAATAAAGCAAATATCAATATCTTACAAGTTCTTACCATGCAGCAGGTGGTGACAGGCAACCAGCGATGTCAAATAACTCGAAGATTGTGTAAAGCGATTGCCGGAGAACATATATATATACGGTGTAGAAATATGTGGAGCTGGGTTGGCTATATATGGTAGCAAAAGATTAGCAATAATCAATTCAAAGATGCAATGTTGAATAAACGCTCAACGACGGTACTGTGCTGGTCCTAGGCTAGACCGGACTAGAGACGCGAGCCTAGAACACTAATGAGGTCACGGCGTAGCACAACTAGCATCAATGAAGGATACTAAGTAGCTCTTGACAGCAAGATATAAGTGAAGATCACAACGGTAGTGAAGATAATGATGAAAAACAACTACCAAGCAGGACATACAACAACTCTCTCTCCAACTTTCCTCTTGAAAAGTTTGAGCCAATTTTCTGATAAATTCTTTCAAAGAATGCTACTAACTCAAGCTTTCCAATGCAAAAAGAATCACCCAATTCCTTTTTTTTCTTCTCTCTTTTTTTTTCCTCACGCTTTTTTTTTCTTTTCTCTCTTTTTCTTTTTTTTTGTTCTTTCCTTTTTTTTCTCTCTTTTTTTTCTCTTTTTTTTCTCTCTTTTTTTTCTCCCTCTTTCCAAGACAAACTAGATAAGATGTAGATTGGATCAGGCGAAGATGTGAATGACCTCAACTATGATTATGACAATGAACAGCGCGTAGCACGTGGTGGAAATTAATAGATGGGATGGTGGACAGCGGAAGGGATAATGATGTAGCGGCGGCGTGACTAATGTGAACAGAACTCGAAACTCTAAAGGAACTAGACACTAAGACCAGCAACTGACACGACGATGCAACCGATAATTCAACTATGCAAGCAATGAATAGAAAATTGCAAAGGCTCAGACTGGCTTGGATAAAGGATGAACAGATCTAACTTTTTTTATGGCTTTTTCATGGACTGTAGGTATGAATGACAGATGCGATCTAAACTATGAAAAACTGTAAAATCTCACCGAGCAACCTGAAAACTGATACCACTTGATAGAGGCGGGGTGTCCCGATCTTTCGATGAGATGATAACTATCGATTTGGTGGAGACGACTTTGACGATCCGACTACAAGCGTGCACGACGTTGCGCCTTAGCAATCGCTAAACCAACTCCGAGAGGTTATTGACCACGCCGAGCACAATCAACTGACCACGAAGGTCTATTCCTGCAAGCAATCGAAGAACAAGCAAGAATATGATAAAATCAATCTGAATATTGCGAGTATGTATGAAGTATTGATAAAGGTGGGGATCCGTAAGCGGTCTTGGTCTGGTCGTTGGACACAAACGAAGTACACGAAGTTGCAATGGCTAACTTTAACTAAACAAATCCCAAGGAAAAGCTACTAGATGGATCTACTTATATAGGAGCAAGGGTGGCGGCCAAGGAGGTGGGAGGACGTCCCAAGGCAGCCTTAAACTAACCCTAGGTCGTACAAGGCCAATGGGCCCAAGTGGAGGTGACGTAACACCTTTGGACTTGTAGTTTGACTCGGATTCTGGTGCAGCGTCAGATTGTTTTGTCCACAACTCAACGCTCCGAACGGATTTTAAGGTGATTCCAATTGTGCTGGAAAGAGCATGAAATCTACTTTCCAACAAAAAAAGAATCACCCAATTTGGAGTCCGTATGAAAAAGTTGTTGGCGTTTTGAGTCAGGTATGTCTGTGCAGTCCGAATCTGAATCCAGAACGTGAGAGACTTGGACTCTATCTTCTCTTGGGCCAAAAGTGACGTGAGAGGACTTTTTGAACAGCAAATAAACATCTCTTTCTTCCTTATCTTCATATGTGGATTGTACAAATGTCCCATACACCTGCAATTAGACAAAACACAAAAGTGTGTGAAGTATTTTTGTTCTGGATAACATAAATATATTATTGAATAGTTTGCACTAGAAATCACCTGACAAATATGCATGTATGCAATATTTTTGGTCATATACAAGGTACTCATGTCCTCATCACGTTCAGCTTTACAAGCAAGATGGATTAAACGAGTGATATTATTATAACCCTTATAGTCTAGAATGGTCTGAATCTCTCTATTTAATCCACCCAGAAAACGTGCAAGCATAGCTTCATTCTCCTCAACAATACCACATCTAATCAAGCCAGTTTGTAATTCCTGATAATATTCTTCTACAGAATTTTTTCCTTGTCTTAAACGCTGCAATTTTTTGAAGTAATTCACGTTGATAATATGGTGCAACCCAACGAGTACGCATAGCAGTTTTCAAAGCAGCCCAAGTAGCTGGAACAGGATATAATCTACAATGTTCAGACCACCAAACACATGCAAAGCTAGTGAAAGCACAAACAGCAGCAGGAACACGTCTCTCCTCAGGATATTGTAAACATGTAAATCGTTGTTCAGTTTCTAACTCCCAAGTAAGATATATATCAGGAACATATCTACCCTCAAATGGTGGAATATTCAATTTCAGTTTAGGGAGATGGTCATGATCTCGTACCTGAGGGGGAGCCCTAACATTGCCATTATTTGCATGTGGACGACCTGGTGGTTGTGGTGCTGGTGGTTGCACGTAGTTCTGATGTTGATCAACCTCATCCTCGTAATCTTCCACATAATCATCCTCGTCGGTACCAGCAGCAGCAGTAGCAGGAGCCAAAGAAGCACCAACAGCAGTAGCAGCGGCACCAGAATTTTGTCCTGGCTCAATAGGAACACGCTGAGCTCGTCCATACTGATTCGGAAGGGGGCGTAGTTGTTGTCGTTGCAGAGGTGCGATAGGTGTAGCCGGCGGTGGTTGTGGAAAACACGCGAGCAATTCATCAAACTTGCTATCAAGCTTTGTTTCAAACGTCTTCTCAATGCCATCTATCTTCTCCATGGCCTCGTCAAATCTGTTTACCACATCTTGCACCTGTCCAATCATCATTTGCTGAAACTTATCATGTAGCTGTTTGTTTGTCAGGTTCTCCCAATCAGTCTCATCGGCCTGTGTTCCTGCCATGGTTAGCAGCAATAGAAACACACAAGAATATGATCCTACAGACTACTAGGAAGTGGTGGTGGTGGTGTGGTGGACAGTCACAAATCCGTCAAGCAAATCTCAAATTCTTACCAGTTCTTACCCAGCAGCAGGCGGTGATCGGCAACCGTTGTAGTCAAAACTCTCAAAGCTTGGCTATAGCGATTACCAAGGAGAGTCCAACGCACGACGTAGATGTATATGGAGCTGGGAAAGGCTTATAATATGGTAGCAAAAAGGGTCAGCAATAATCAATTCAGAGATGCAAAGTTGAATAAACGCTCAACGACGGTACTGTGCTGGTCCTAGGCTAGACTGTGCTAGAGACGCGAGCCTAGAACACTAACAAAATCACGGCGCTGCACGTAAACAAAGGAAAAGCACACTCTGAATTTTTTTTTCGCTCTTTATTTTTTTTTGCGCTGCTTTTTTTTTGCGCTGCTCCTTTTTTTTTTTGCGAAAAATCACTATAATGGCGAGTGTCTCAAAACTCTTCCCAGGTCAAACTGACAGGATGGGCACGAAATTGGAAACGGGTCAAAAAAAACTGGAAACGGGTCAAAAAAAACTTTCTATAACGGCGACTGGCTCAATACGCTTAGAAACACCTAAAAATAGGATAGCCAGAAAATTTTTTATCCCGTGCGTTTTTGGAAATTTTTTTATCCCGTGCGTTTTTTTTTTTGGAAACCAACCTCTTCTACGGACGGCAAAAGATTGCTGGAATCCGAAACCTACTCAGACAAGGAAACACGAATCGGAAATTAGATGGATCCCGAAAACAAATCTAATCGCAAGGAACTCGGATTGGTGGTGGATATATGGTGGTGGTATATGGCAGCGGTGGTGGTATATGGCAGCGGTGGTGGTATATGGATACGGATTGAGCGGTGGCGGATAAGCGGTGGTGGTAGATGGCGAGGCGATGATGATGGTGCGGCGACGGCGTGACTACTTATGACCGTAACTCGAAACTCTAAAAGACTAGACTCTAAGACCAGCAACTAGACACGACGATGCAACCGCAAATTCAACAACGCAAATACAGAAAAGATTATGCAAAGGCTCAGATTGGTTCGGATATGATGACCTAACCCTAATTTTTTTTTTGGCTTTTTCGTGGACTGTAGGTATGAAGAACAGACTCGATCTAAACTACGAAAAACTGTAAAAATCTCACCGAGCAACCTGAAAATCTGATACCACTTGATAGAGGCAGAGGTGTCCCGTCTTTCGATGAGATGGTGGATTTCGCTTTGGTGGAAGTCGACTTTGACGATCCGACTACGAGCGTGTGAGGACGTCGCGCCTTAGCAATCGCTAAACCAACTCCGAGAGGTTATTGACCACGCCGGAGCACGATCAACCTGACCACGAGGGTCTATTTCCTGCGAGCAAACGAAGAACAAGCAAGAAACTGAGATTGCAATCTGGATATTGCGAATATAAGATGAAAGCTTTATTGATCAAGGTGGGGTTCTGTGGACGCCTTTGTGCGGTCGTTGAACACAAACGAAACGCTGTGAAGTTGCAGCTATGGCGAACTTTTGATCTAAACAAAACCCCAAAGTCTAAACGGTGCCCTAAGGGCTGTATATATGGAGGAAGAGGGGGAGAATTTCGTGGCCCTTGGTGGAGGGGTCCGAAACTAACCCTATCTCTTGTTTCCCCACACATACGGACTCTAAAAATAGCCTATACTAATGTATTTCGAAATTACATGGGCCTGGCCCAATAATAAGGTGACGCAGCACCTAGTATAGCCTCTGGACGAAATTTATGAAGTGGCATCTTGTATATTTCGTCCAAGGCTTCATGCACTCATTATGGTGGCTTCAAAGTCCTGAAATCATCACTTGTAACTCCATTCTTGTCCCCCTTAGCATGCCATCATCTCCATGCTTGTTCTTGCTCCAATGTTCATCCTTCTCCAAGCTAGGCCTTCATTTGTAAGCAAAACAAATGTATCCAATTTAGGCAGCATCATATTCTCATGAACATTAGAATCATTACCAAGAAACGAAAGTACACAGTAATTTAGTTGGCGTCTTGTGAGCTCTAGTAATTGGTCCAGTATGTATAGCAGCAGGGGCTGTGGGTGTAACAATGGTATTGATGTCCTCATCAAAGCCCCAAGGATACATAAGATGAGACCTCGACTATGCGCCATTGGACACGAGGTGAATTCACTCCTCTTTGAACCGTCACTTTCCGCATATGAGACACGGCTACTACCTCATGCATGGACCTTGCATACACTCAGGTACAACCGAGATGACCATGGAGAATCCAAGGACCAAGGCCAAGCATGGAAGAGAAGACGGAAGAAAGGAGAAGAAGAAGACGGAGCGGCTGCTGGAACCAGGCCGGACGTCCGGACCACCGTCCGGATCATCCGGGTCCAGCCGGATCATCCGGACCCTCCCCCGGATCATCCGGGTAACAGCGCCGAAGACCACAGAACCTCCGCGACGAAGCCGGATCATCCGGACGGTCGCCCGGATCATCCGGACCCCCGACACCCGGATCATCCGGGCCACCATCCGGATCATTCGGACCCCGCGTGTGCGCGCGACTTGGGCCGAGGCCCGTGTACCCCTTCGCCCCTCACTTACCCCTTCGTGGCTTAGCACTATAACTAGACCTCCTCCTCCCCACTTTGAGACTTAGCATTGGATTAGCTCATATTTGTGTGTGAGAGCCTTTGCTCATCCACCGGTACTTCTCCGCGGAGATCAGGACCTCCGTCTAGGAGAAGATCCATCGGATTCAAGACCCCTCTAAGGGAAGATCCCCTCGTGGATTCAAGACCTCCTCCGGGAGAAGAACGGCTACCTTTGTATCTTTCCTTTGTTGATTTTGGACCATGTATCACTCGTGCTTCAATGATCTAGACCTTGTGTGATTGATCTCTTGTCGGTTGAGTGTCTCTCCTGTTCTTCCCCGTGATTTCCTCTCGTTCTTCCGCGCGTTCTTCGTGTTCCCTCCGTAGGATCCCCTCCAAACGTGAAGGATCGACGAATTAGGGTTCCACCCTACATCATATGGTATCACGAGCCACGTTGATCACGTTTTGGAGCCCCTACCCCGTGATTTCTAGCCTTCTTTTGCTTGATTTCGTCCTAATCCAAAAATCCCCACCAAAAATAGCCCCCAAATTTTTTTGTGATTTGTTGGTTTGATGATGTTTTGTTGATTTTGATCCGTGGATTTGCTTGGTTTCAAGTGGATCTGGCTTTCCCCCAAGTTTCCCCACCTTCCATCCACGAAATCCCTCAAATTTTGCCCCCAAAATCATCCATTTCCGCCCAAAAAATTCGTCCCCGAGAGCAAATCCCGAGCGGATTGACTTGCCCGGATCATCCGGACCTGCTCCCGGATCATCCGGACCAAGCCCGGATCAGCTGGACGCTCTCCCGGACATCCGGATAAATCACGCGCCTAATTTCCTGTACCGGAGCTGACGAACCCGGATCATCCGGATTTCCTCCCGGATCATCCGGACCGAGCCCGGATCATCCGGACCTCCTCCCGGATCATCCGGTTTACCCTGAAACTGACTTCGGCTGATTTTTGTTTTGTCCATAACTAATTCATCCGAACTCCGATTTTGACGTTCTTTAGCTCGTTTTGAAGCTATTGATATCCCCTATCCCACAAAAATACCACCAACATCATTTGACTCCATCATATTTTCTGAAATTTGGCAAGTTTGCCTAGGCCTTCCACCATATCATCCGCATAGCCACCACCGACTTCCGCAACCTAACCCATTTTGTTCCCCATAGCATTTGAGGTTGTTTGAGTAGTGACTTGACTCTCCTAAGGTGTTTCGGCTACTTAGGGACGGTTGCTTCTTCATCAACCACCACCACCACCACTTCCACATAACCTTCCCACCATACACTTCCGACAACCCCAACTTAACCCAATTGTTGTTTGAGATTTTTCGAGTTGTGGCTTGTGTCTCCTAAGGTGTTTCGGCTACTTAGGGACGGCAACTTCAACTCCGACTCGTGTATAGCCCATCATTCCATCCGCATTGCCTAGTGCAACAACACCACCGCTTTCCGCTATCACCATTTTGACATTTGTCATTTGAGATTTTGAGTTTGCGGTTTTTCCGTTTCCTAAGGTGTTTCGGCTACTTAGGGACGAGTCTCTATCATCTTGGTATCTACACCAAGAACACCGCCACTCATCATCGCAAAGGATGGTAACCTCGACGACACCTTTGTATATTCACCTTGAAATTGCATTGTTAACCCCTAGCCCATTTTGCGTCACTTACCTATCGAGACTAGCCATTTGAGTATTGCCGGCAACGTTACTTGTGCACATTAGTGGTCCATACCTTCCATAGCATACATACCATATCATATTGGCATCATATCATCCATTGTGCCTCAAGTTTGTTCCCGCATATACACAATTGCTATCTTGGTTTGTGCATTGTACAAAAGTGGCCATTGAAAAAAAAAGAAATAAAGCTTTTAAGCAAAAGAGAGTGAGCAAAGAAGCTTGTAAGCAAGTGCCATAGCATCATACCCCATTGCACATAAGATTGTCAAATCTACATCATATGATCTCATGCATGAGAGAAACACCGGGAACCATACATACATAGCATACTTGGGATAGAAAGAATATCCATTTTGCATCTTATAGGTTGTGCACAAGTGTCGTATCCGCCTATTGAGCAATCGTGCTAGCGTCTCTCTTGAGTTGTGCAACACGAGCGTTTTGGTGGATTCCACATTTTGAGCTCATTCCTTGGTTGCACGACCCCATTTATCTATCCGTGTGTGTGTTTCCGTGTGCCATCCATATTGCTATTGGTCCATTTGTTTCACTTGCGAATTTGTGAATCTTTTTCAACATTATTGACTCTTGCTAACATTTTGCATTAAATTTTTGTGCCACTATCCTCACCGAGCTCCACTATAAGCTTTACTTGTATAGGTGTGAGAACTGACAAGGATTGGTACCAATAGTGCTATTTCATTGTCCACATTTGAGTGAACTTGATTCATCTTCAACTTTGGTCAAAGGTACATTGGTATACGTTCTTCTCTTTCGCCCACTCATATTTGCTCGAGTCTTGTGATGGATAGGCAAGGCATTCCCTCTCCGGTCTACGACAACAATGACGGCGTGAACAACTACATCTCCAAAGCGTCTATCTTCGATCTACAACGACAACTGCAAGGCGCACAATCAAGATTGCGAGAGTGCATCGAGAACATC
Source organism: Aegilops speltoides (assembly GCA_021437245.1). NCBI lineage: Eukaryota > Viridiplantae > Streptophyta > Magnoliopsida > Poales > Poaceae > Aegilops > Aegilops speltoides. The sequence goes on from CM038145.1 coordinate 169,139,799, forward strand.
TCCATCGACATTCGTCACTCCGAAGCAAGGAAAAGGGACTACATCGACAAGAAGCTTGCCGCACATAAGGAGGAGCAAGATGCGAGGATGGAAGAGATTCGGGCCTTGATCAAGTCTTCTTCCACTTCATCATCCTCAAGACGACGACATTCAAGCCACAAGTCTTCGGAGCGCCGAAACGATGCAAGCGCAAATCATCCTCGTCCACATCTACATGGCGATCATCATCACGTTCACGATCCACATCGTCATGAAAACCAAGTCACCTCCAAGCATCATGTGCACGACGACGACGAACGACATCTACTACGAGCTCAAGCACGACAACGACATCATCATCATGAAGATGCTCCACAAGCGCAAATGCACAAGTCCCAACAAGACCTACTTCACGCCAAGCCCAAGCTTCAAGAGCACAAAAGAAGACCGCGAGACGACCACCACCAAGACGGCGCTACGGCTACACCAACCACTTTGGCATCTTCGCCAAGTGCTATCAAGGCATCTTCGCCTTTGGATGTACGGCATCTTCGCCTACTTCCCACGAGTACGCCTACATCGACTTCATCAAGTCCAAGGCGACCAACTACGAGTGAGGGCGACACTTCCATCTTCGGAAGCCCCCCAAGAAAGATGGCCGAGCATGGGACATTCCCTTCGGTCATGGAGACGAGCTATGAGGTGCCACATCATATGGACCTCCAACCACAAGACGGTAACAAGAAGGTTGAGCATGGGACTATCCCTTCAACCAAGGCGACGATCGTAGTTGAGCATGGAGACATTTGCACCTACATCTCTCCGACTCCCACATATATCGAGATGCCCCAAGTGCCATGTGAGGAGAACCACCACCACATGAGTGACATGAGTGCCTCCACGATACGTGACATTGAGAGCATTTCCTTTGAGAGGATGAGTGTGACCACCACTAGCCCCACACATGAGAGCATGCCACACATCCTATGTGAGGTTGAGCGCCACTTGAGTGACCCCACCAACCATATGAGTGAGAGCATCTTTGAGGGAGTGAGTGAGCCACTACACTTAGTAAGTGAGGTCGTTGACACGGCATGTGAGGCCACCATGATTTCTAACGACTTAACCTCTACTCCTAGTGTGTTTTCTTCTATGGTGCCAGGTCTCCTACATAACGACACGCCTACCATTAATGAGTCCATACCTCCTATGGAGACGACGTTGGCCATGATGGACGATGATGCACCCCCCACATGGTTCCATCAAGATGAAGATGACAACGAGACAATTTTCAACACCTCACCTACAACACATGAGCGACGCTCCAAAGGTAACATAGGTGATGGTGCTTCTCTCGTCCCACTAGTGGACGCTCTTGACGATGATTGCTCCCATGATGTTGACCCACCTATTACCATGCTTAATGCTAGTGAAACTCTTTCATGCCTTGACTTACCTATTTATGATGAATATGATGATGAGCATGTTGAGTTGCCTAGTTGTGATGCTATGCTTCATAGGACATCATGTGAAAATTCTATTGGTCACTTCATGTTTGACAATCCATTGAACTTGTCATATGCTATGAGTGAGATCTCCCATATTGCATTATTTCAATCTCAACATAGTAACTATGCATGCCCCATTAAAATCAATCCCATTTGCACTTATGGCATAGATGATGAGATGATGGTCATTGGCATTTGCTTCTCTTGTGATGATATTGCCATGCTTCCTTTACATGATTTACGCAATTCATCCAATATGTCATGCCATGATCACATTGTTCCAAATATGCATTGTTTTGAATGTTGTCAATATTCTCCATGTGATGTCGCTACTCATGCTCATGAGGAGACCCCCATAGTTTCCTCATACATATTAGGAGATATTGATACATTTCATACTTTGCATGATTCCCATGATAGTGTACACCATATGCATTCAATGAATAACAATGCTCTAGATATTACTCGTGATGCATTACATCCTTTGAGTCTCCATTATGACATACATCATAACAAACCTATCATGATGGATGACATGTTTCTATATCACGCATCTCATTTATTTGAGAATTGGATATTTGGTGCTAACCAACACAAGCACGTATGCATCATGATGGATGATGTGTACATCTACCACGCACACACAATTTTCCCTTTGTCTTTGTTTTGTGTAGGTACTCATGTATACTCGTCAACCTCCCAATCCCAAGAGTTGACGAAATGAGCTCTTGAGAGCAACGATGCTTTGGGATCCCGTGGACTATCCTCACCAACGTCCCCTTCGTGCAAGGACTACGCGCAACTCCTCTACTTGGCTCTCACACGGCTATGGGCTATTTACCACTTGTCACCTTATGCTCATTTTACCGTGTTCACTTTGCATGCCATTCTTGCTTCTATGCCCTTGCCATGCAATTGTGACCCTTGCTTGCATCTACCCATGATTCACCATTATGCTACTTCTATGTGTATTTGCATGCTTGGTGGAGATCCTTGTTGCTATTGCCATGTTTATCATGTGCCCCATACTATTGATGCTTGTTGCGTTGGGAGAGTCATGATGACCCATTGCTATTTACATATGGCTTCTCACCAAGATATTCATGCTAATTTTCTCACATCTTGCTTTCATGCTTGTGCTATGTCATGTGAATTATTCATGCCAACTATTTGCACACATGATGATAGAGGCGGGGGTGTCCCGATCTTTCGATGAGATGATAACTATCGATTTGGTGGAGACGACTTTGACGATCCGACTACAAACGTGCACGACGTTGCGCCTTAGCAATCGCTAAACCAACTCCGAGAGGTTATTGACCACGCCGGAGCACAATCAACCTGACCACGAAGGTCTATTCCTGCAAGCAATCGAAGAACAAGCAAGAATATGATAAAAGCAATCTGAATATTGCGAGTATGTATGAAGTATTGATAAAGGTGGGGATCCGTAAGCGGTCTTGGTCTGGTCGTTGGACACAAACGAAGTACACGAAGTTGCAATGGCTAACTTTTAACTAAACAAATCCCAAGGAAAAAGCTACTAGATGGATCTACTTATATAGGAGCAAGGGGTGGCGGCCAAGGAGGTGGGAGGACGTCCCAAGGCAGCCTAAAACCAACCCTAGGTCGTACAAGGCTCATGGGCCCAAGTGGAGGTGACGTAACACCTTTGGACTTGTAGTTTGACTCGGATTCTGCTGCAGCGTCAGATTGTTTCGTCCATAACTCAACGCTCCGGACGGATTTTAAGGTGATTCCAACTGTGCTGGAAAGAGCATGAAATCTACTTTCCAACAAAAAAAGAATCACCCAATTCGGAGTCCGTATGAAAAAGTTGTGGACATTTTGAGTCAGGTGTATCTGTGCAGTCCGAATCTGAATCCAGAACGTGAGAGACTTGGACTCTATCTTCTCTTGGCCCAAAAGTGACGTGAGAAGACTTTTTGAACAGCACCTAAACTTCTCCTTTTCCCTTATCTTCATATGTGGATTGTACAAATGTCCCATACACCTGCAATTAGACAAAACATAAAAGTATGTGAAGTATTTTTGTTCTGGATAACATAAATATATTATTGAATAGTTTGCACTAGAAATCACCTGACAAATATGCATGTATGCAATATTTTTAGTCTTATTCAAGGTAGTCATGTCCTCATCATCCTCCCCTTCTTGAAAACAAAGCCGTCCTCGGCGTTGCTTAATCTGAAATGTGGCTAACAAAAGAGACAAGGTGTACATGTTGTATATGTATACGTCATCCATTTTTATTTCCCTTGATTTTTGCATATATGACACATGAATAGATGAGTAACTTGCATAGTTCATAAAATCTAAAGCCAACAAATTAGCACAAGAACTAGAAGGCATGAAAATATTGCAACTCAGTTTGCACAAATAAGTGAAGCTCTTATTTATTTCAAAAGATTGACAATGTTCATCATTAAACCATCCCAACATTGGTGAATAAACCTTATTTGAATCAAATTTACATGCTACAACATGCTTAGATAAGCAAACATGCAATGAGTCATTCGACACAGAATCATCACCAAGATTAGAGGTCATATCAAAATGATTAAACATTGGTTCTTTTGCATCAACAGTTAATTCAATAGGTGCTCTCAAAATTGTTGGTATTTCAGTTGTTTGATCACATGGCAAAGTCAAATTATCAATATAATCCTCTAAAATAGGTGGTGTGATCAAAGTAGTGGGTAGCTCAACACATGATGTATTCAAGTTAACTAGGCATGCATCATTCTCATGTAAAAGTGGAAAATCTGTACCTTTGTCATTACCTCTTATAGTCAACTCAGATGATGCAGGCACTCTCGATGGTGATGTGTCACATGGTGTAGATGATGTAGTCCTCGCAACAACGGATGTGGTTGTCATAGTAGGCCTAGTAGTTGAATAAACATCTGTATCAACAGTTGGAATGTGCACCGTGCGCTTGTTCTCCTTGTGGGCAACACGTCGTTTTATTTCCTGTTCAGCTTTGCAAGCAAGACGAAACAAATGGTCCATAGGATAACACTCTTCATGAATTAGTATCTCCTGAATATTATGGTTTAATCCTCCCCAAAATCTATCCATAAAATCTTCTTCACTTTCTTCTAAAAATGAGTGCAACAAGGTAGTTTGTAAATCATCACAATATTTTGTTACGGTGTCACTACCTTGTTTTAAATGTTCCAGTTTTTTAATCATGCCACGAGTATAATAAACATCGACGAATCTATCTCTCATGACATGTTTTAAATCATCCCAAGTATTAGGTACATAATCAGGGTGTAACCGACAATATTCACTCCACCAAACTAGAGCATAACCAGTGAAAGAACCAACCACAACCGTAACTTTTTTACGTTCATCAAAATTATGGGAAGCAAATATATTATTTATGTCTAACTCCCATTCAATATATAAAGCAGGTCTAAAACGACCATTAAATGGTGGTATAGAAACATGAACCTGATCATGTGCATTTGGATGTTTGTGCACCTCTCGTGACGGTTGTGGTATTTGCATAGGTGGTGGCATGTCTCCCGCGATCGACAAAGCCCATAAATTGACTCTGGATCCTGTCATGATTAGTAGAACAAGAAACAAAATTCGAGAATAATGTTCCTATGAACTACTAGGATGTGGTTGTAAAGTGCTCACAGTAAAGCAAATATCAATATCTTACAAGTTCTTACCATGCGGCAGGTGGTGACAGGCAACCAGCGGTGTCAAATAACTCTGAAGATTGTGTAAAGCGATTGCTAGGGGGACGTATGTATACACGGTGTAGAAATATGTGGAGCTGGGTTGGCTATATATGGTAGCAAAAGATTAGCAATAATCAATTCAAAGATGCAATGTTGAATAAACGCTCAACGACGATACTGTGCTGGTCCTAGGCTAGACCGGACTAGAGACGCGAGCCTAGAACACTAATGAGGTCACGGCGTAGCACAACTAGCATCAATCAAGGATACTAAGTAGCTCTTGACAGCAAGATATAAGTGAAGATCACAACGGCAGTGAAGATAATGATGAAAAACAACTGCCAAGCAGGATATACAACAACTCTCTCTCCAACTTTCCCCTTGAAAAGTTTGAGAATTTTTTTTGATAAATTCTTTCAAAGAATGCTACTAACTCAAGCTTTCCAATGCAAAAAGAATCACTCAATTCCGAGTTGATATGAGGAGTCAAAGAATTCTAAAACTGGCCTGAAAAATTGGAACAAGCTGTGTTCACGAACTTTGGAGGGCAAAAACACCTATTTAGAAGCCGATTTTGAGGTGTCAAATATTGAACTAGCTTCTGCAACTATTTAGATGCGGCTCGTCTCTAGCTTCAATTTGAGTACTCACGGAGCCAAAACGGACTTCGTATGAGGAAGATACACCTGTTTTACTGAACAGTGCGCAAAACAGATTCCAATCCGAATTCAGGTACGAGATTGATTCTAGATAGATCCAATTTTTTTTTCCTCTCTCTTTTTTTTCTCACGCTTTTTTTTATTATTTTCTCTCTCTTTTTGTTTTTTTTCCTTTTTTTCTCTCTCTTTTTTTCTCCCTCTTTCCTAGACAAACTAGATAAGATGCAGATTGGATCAGGCGAAGATGTGAATGACCTCAACTATGATTATGACAATGAACAGCGTGTAGCACATGGTGGAAATTAATAGATGGGATGATGGATAGCGGAAGGGATAATGATGCAGCGGCGGCGTGACTAATGTGAACAGAACTCGAAACTCTAAAGGAACTAGACACTAAGACCAGCAACTGACACGACGATGCAACCGATAATTCAACTATGCAAGCAACGAATAGAAAATTGCAAAGGCTCAGACTGGCTTGGATAAAGGATGAACAGATCTAACTTTTTTTTGTGGCTTTTTCATGGACTATAGGTATGAATTACAGATGCGATCTAAACTATGAAAAACTGTAAAATCTCACCGAGCAACCTGAAAACTGATACCACTTGATAGAGGCAAAGGTGTCCCGTCTTCCGATGAGATGGTGGATTTCGCTTTGGTGGAGGTCGACTTTGACGATCCGACTACGAGCGTGCGAGGACGTCGCGCCTTAGCAATCGCTAAACCAACTCCGAGAGGTTATTGACCACGCCGGAGCACGATCAACCTGACCACGAGGGTCTATTTCCTGCGAGCAAACGAAGAACAAGCAAGAAACTGAGATTGCAATCTGGATATTGCGAATATAAGATGAAAGCTTTATTGATCAAGGTGGGGTTCTGTGACGCCTTTGTCTGGTCGTGGAACACAAACGAAGTACGCGAAGTTGCAGCTATGGCGAACTTTTAATCTAAACAAAACCCAAAGTCTAAACGGTGCCCTAAGGGCTGTATATATGGAGAGAGAGGGGGGAATTTCGTGGCCCTTGGTGGAGGGGTCCGAAATCAACCCTATCTCTTATTTCCCCACACATACGGACTCTAAAAATAGCCTATACTTATGTATTTCGAAATTACATGGGCCTGGCCCAATCATAAGGTGATGCATCACCTAAAATAGCCTCTGGACGAAATTTATGAAGTGGCATCTTGTATATTTCGTCCAAGGCTTCATGCACTCATTATGGTGGCTTCAAAGTCCTGAAATCATCACTTGTAACTCCGTTCTTGTTCCCCTTGCGCATGCTTGTTCTTGCTCCAATGTTCATCCTTCTCCAAGCTAGGCCCTTCATTTGTAAGCAAAACAAATGTATCCAATTTAGGCAGCATCATATTCTCATGAACATTAGAATCATTACCAAGAAACGAAAGTACCTGGTAATTTAGTTGGCGTGCGCGAGCTCTAGTAATTGGTCCAGTATGTATAGCAGCAGGGGCTGTGGGTGTAACAATGGTATTGATGTCCTCAACAATCTTCCTTGAGGGGCTTCCGAAGATGGAAGTGTCACCCTCGCTCGGAGGTCGCCTTGGACTTGATGAAGTCGATGTAGGCGTACTCGTGGGAAGTAGGCGAATCTGCCATACATCCAAAGGCGAAGATGCCTTGATAGCACTTGGCGAAGATGCCGAAGTGGTTGATGTAGCCGTAGCGCCGTCTTGGTGGTGGTTGTCTCGCGGTCTTCTTTTGTGCTCTTGAAGCTTGGACTTGGCGTGAAGTAGGTCTTGTTGGGACTTGTGCATTTGCGCTTGTGGAGCATCTTCATGATGATGATGTCGTTGTCGTGCTTGAGCTCGTATTAGATGTCGTTCGTCGTCGTCGTCCACATGTTGCTTGGAGGTGACTTGGCCTTCATGACGATGATGATCACGAGCGTGATGGTGGTCGCCATGTAGATGTGGACGAGGACGATTTGCACTTGCATATTTTTTGCGCTCCGAAGACTTGTGGCTTGACCGTCGTCGTCTTGAGGATGATGAAGGGGAAGAAGACTTGATCAAGGCTCTAATCTCCTCCATCCTTGCATCTTGCTCCTCTTTATGTGCGGCAAGCTTCTTGTCGATGTAGTCCCTTTTCCTTGCTTCGGAGTGACGAATGTCAATGGAGATCTTCTCGATGCGCTCTCGCAATCTTGATTGTGCGCCTTGTATTTGTCGTTGTAGATCGAAGATTGACGCTTTTGAGATGTAGTTGTTCACGCCATTGTTGCTGTCGTAGACCGGAGAGGAAATGCCTTGCCTATCCATCCCAAGACTCGAGCAAATATGAGTGGGAGAAAGAGAAGAACTAATACCAATGTACCTTTGACCAAAGTTGAAGATGAATCAAGTTCACTCAAATGTGGACAATGAAATAGCACTATTGGTACCGATCCTTGTCGAATCTCACATCTACACACGTAAAGCTTATACTGGAGCTCGGTGAGGATAGTGGCACAAAAATTTAATGCAAATGTTAGCAAGAGTCAATAATATTGAAAAAGATTCACAAATTCACAAGTGAGACAAATGGACCAATAGCAAAGAATGGCACACGGAAACACACACAAGGATAGATAAATGGGGTTGTGCAACCAAGGAATGAGCTCAAAATGTGGAATCCACCAAAACGCTCGTGTTGCACAACTCAAGAGAGACGCTAGCACGATTGCTCAATAGGCGGATACGACACTTGTGCACAACCTATAAGATGCAAAATGGATATTCTTTCTATCCCAAGTATACTATGTATGTATGGTTCCCGGTGTTTCTCTCAAGCATGATATCATATGATGTAGATTTGACAATCTTATGTGCAATGGGTATGATGCTATGGCACTTGCTCACGAGCTCTTTGCTCTCTTTTTGCTTAAAAGCTTTTCTTTTTTTCAATGGCCACTTATGCACAATGCACAAACCAAGATAGCTATTGTGTATATGCGGGAACGATATTGTGACACAATGTATGATATGATACCAATATGATATGGTATGTATGCAACGGAATGTTGGATCACTAATGTGCACAAGTAACGTTGCCGGCAATACTCAAATGGCTAGTCTCGATAGGCAAGTAACGCAAAATGGGCTAGGGGTTAACAATGCAATTGCAAGGGAATATACAATGGTGTCGTCGAGGTTACCGTCCTTTGCGATGATGTGTAGTGGTGTTCTTGGTGTAGATACCAAGATGATGGAGACTCGTCCCTAAGTAGCCGAAACACCTTAGGAAACGGAAAAACCGCAAACTCAAAATCTCAAATGACAAATCAATATGGTGGTAGCGGAAAGCGGTGTTGGTGTCGCACTAGGCAATGCGGACGGAATGATGGGTTATACACGAGTCGGAGTTGAAGTTGTCATCCCTAAGTAGCCGAAACACCTTAGGAGACACAAGCCACAACTCGAACAAGCTCAAACAACAATTGGGTTAAGTTGGGTTGTCGGAAGTGTATGGTGGTGGTTGATGAGGAAGCAACCGTCCCTAAGTAGCCGAAACACCTTAGGAGACTCAAGTCACTACTCAAACAACCTCGAATGCTAGGGTGAACAAATTGGGTTAGGTTGCGGAAGTCGGTGGTGGTAATGCGGATGATATGGTGGAGGGCCTAGGCAAAATTGCCAAATTTCAGAAAATATGATGGAGTCAAATGATGTTGGTGGTATTTTTGTGGGATGGGGGATGTCAAGAGCTTCAAAACGAGCTAAAGAACGTCGAAAACGGACTCCGGATGAATTAGTTATGGCCAAAACAAGAATTCAGCCGAGTCAGTTTCAGGGTTAACCGGACATCCGGGAGGAGGTCCGGATGATCCGGGCTAGGTCCGGATGATCCGGGAGGAAATCAGGATGATCCGGGTTCGTCAGCGCCGGTTCTGTTTTCTGGGTGCGTGAGGTATCCGGACGTCCGGGGGGGGGGGCGTCCAGCTGATCCGGGCTTGGTCCGGATGATCCGGGAGAAGGTCCGGATGATCCGGGCAAGTCAATCCGCTCGGGATTTGCTCTCGGGGCGAAGTTTTGGGCGGAAATGGATGATTTTCGGGGCAAAATTTGAGGGATTTCGTGGATGGAAGGTGGGGAAACTTGGGGAAATGCTAGATCCACTTGAAACCAAGCAAATCCACGGATCAAAATCAACAAAACATCATCAAACCAACAAATCACAAAAAATTTTGGGGCTATTTTTGGTGGGGATTTTCGGATTTAGGACGAAATCAAGCAAAAGAAGGCTAGAAAAAGAGGGGTAGGGGCTCCAAAAACGTGATCAACGTGGCTCATGATACTATATGATGTAGGGTGGAACCCTAATTCGTCGATCTTTAACGTTTGGAGGGGATCCTACGGAGGAAACACGAAGAACACGCGGAAGCACGAGGGGAAACACGGGGAAAACGAGAGAGAATCACTCAACCAACAAGGAATTGATCACACAAGTGCTAGATCAACATACACACATGAGATACACAAGATACATAGTCAACTAGGGTAAGGATACAAAGGAACCGTTCATCTCCCGGAGGAGGCCTTCAATCCACGAGGGGATCTTCCCAAAGAGGGGTCTTGTATCCGATGAGGGATCTTCTCCTAGACGGAGGTCCTGATCTCCGAGGAGAAGTAACCGAGTGGATGAGCAAAGGCTCTCACACAAATATGAGCTAATCCAATGCTATGTCTCAAAGTGAGGAGAGGGGGTCCTATATATAGACTAGGGCGAGGGGTACATGGGCTCAGCCAAGTCGCGCCACAGCGGGTCCGGATGATCCGGATGGTGGCGGATGATCCGGTGTCGGGGTCCGGATGATCCGGCGACCGTCCGGATGATCGGCTTCGTCGAGGGCTTCTGTTGTCTTGGCGCGTTATCGGATGATCCGGGGAGGGTCTGATGATCCGGTTGGACCCGGATGATCCGGACGGCGGTCCGGATGTACGGCCTGTCTCCAATAGCCGCTCCGTCTTCTTCTTCTCCTTTCTTCCGTCTTCTCTTCCATGCTTGGCCTTGGTCCTTGGATTCTCCTTGGTCATCATGGTTGTACCTGAGTGTACACAAGGTCCACGCATGAGGTAGTAGCCATGTCTCATATGCGGAAAGTGACGGTTCGAAGAGGAGTGAATTCACCTTGTGTCCGATGGCGCATAGTCGAGGTCTCATCTTATGTATCCTTGGGGCTTGGAGAGTAGTTGGAGTGTACATGGGGATGAACGTGGGATGCTCCGCATCACATGATCTTCAACATAGGCGATCTCGTGTGGCTACACCTTCGCAAGGAACGCTTCCCCAATGAAAGCAAGTCCAAACTACTACCCCGAGCCGATGGACCCTTCAAGGTGTTAGCACGCTACAACAACAACGCCTACAAGCTCGACCTACCAAGCGACAAGTACAATGTGAGCGACACCTTCAACATCAAAGACCTCTCGCCTTTCCATGGTGATGAAGATCTAGATCCGAGGTCAGATCCTCTCGAAGGGAGGGGATATGATGCGGAGCATCCTTCCATCATCCCCATGGACTCTACATCAACACAGCCAACCCCACAAGGACCTATGACTCGAGCACGTGCAAGAGCTCTCAAAACCGAGGTGACATCACTCCTCTCACAATTCCCTTTCGGTTCACATGAGACATGGTTACTACCTCAAACAGAAATGCTATGCATACTCAGGTACCAAGGAGTCAACCATGAAGAGGTTAGGAAGCAAGGAGAACCGGAAGCGGAAGACATGCATGAAGACGGAGAGGAGAAAGCAACAAGGACCAGAGAGGCCGGACGATCCGGACGGAGGCCCGGACGATCCAGACAGAGCCCGGATGATCTGGACCCCGGTCCGGACGATCCGGCAAAAGCGACCGAAGGCAACAGAAGCTCTCCCCCGAAGCCGGACCATTCGGGCCCCGTCCCGGATCATCCGGACCCCGCCCGGACGTCCGGACCACCAGCCGGACATCCGGCCCTGCACGACCGCCAGCCGACCCTCCGGCTCATCCGGGTCTCCACCCGGATCATCCGGACAAGCCCGGATCATCCGGACCCCCGTCAGGATCATCCGGCCAGCGCCTGTGTGCGCGTGTTGGGCTGAGCCCATGTACCCCTTCGCCCCAAACTCTATATATAGGACCCCCTCTCCTCACTTTATGACTTAGCATTGGATTAGCTCATATTTTTGTGTGAGAGCCTTTGCTCATCCACCCGGTTACTTCTCCTCGGAGATCAGGACCTCCGTCTAGGAGAAGATCCCCCTGCGGATTCAAGACCCCTATCTAGGGAAGAACATCAAGGCCTCCTCTTGGAGATGAACGGTTCCTTTGTATCCTTACCCTAGTTGACTATGTAGATCTCATGTGTGTATGTTGATCTAGCACTTGTGTGATCGATTCCTTGTTGGTTGAGTGATTCTCTCTCGTTTTCCCCGTGATTCCCCTTGTGCTTCCGCGTTCTTCGTGTTCCCCCCGTAGGATCCCCTCCAAACGTGAAAGATCGACGAATTAGGGTTCCACCCTACATCATAATGTCTATAGGCAACATAATCTCTCGAATTCCCTTCAAAAGGAAGTGCCAATGGGTTCAGAAACTTGTCTGAAATACAGCGATGAATGATGTTCTTTGACTTTCAGGGCCAAAAATTCCTGCTTAAGGCTGAATTTGAGGGTACTCCGGGCCTATTGGCGGAAGCGTGGAGTATTTTTTGGATTCGCGCGCTGGCTGCGAGCAGTTTGAGTACTTATGGGTCCGACACGGACTCCGAATGATAAAATTATGACCGTCTTAGTGAACATCTGTCCATCCTATGGCGGTCCTTGAAACTACTTCATTTTCTCGTGTGGTTTTTGCCTGATTGCCCCCAAATTTCTTGACCTCTATAGAGGAGATATCGTTTCCACATATATATTTACCGATGCCAGGAGTTCCCTTTTGTTCTTGGCTTTCACGCGCGCATGGGTTCTGAGATGCCATCCGTGAAAACAAGGAGAATAAGGCATATAGTCGCTGGAGTTTCTTCAATTCTGACCAAATGAGATTGCCGGATCATAGAGCATCTGCAGAAGGTACGTTTGTCCCTACCAGGGGGACTAATGTCTATAAGCAACATAATCTCTCGAATTTCCTTCAAAAGGAAGTGCCAATGGGTTCAGAAACTTGTCGGAAAAATAGCGACGAATGATGTTCTTTGACTTTCAGGGCCAAAAAGTCCTGCTTAAGGCTTAATTTGAGGGTACTCCGGGCCTCCTGGCGGGAGCGGGGAGTATTTTTTGGATTCGCGCGCTGGCTGCGAGTAGTTTGAGTACTTATGGGTCCGACACGGACTCCGAATGATAAAATTATGACCGTCTTAGTGAACATCTGTCCATTCTATGGCGGTCCTTGAAACTACTTCATTTTCTCGTGTGCTTTTTGCCTGATTGCCCCAAAATTTCTTGTCCTCTATAGAGGATATATCCTTTCCACATATATATTGACCGATGCCAGGAATGCCCTTTTGTTCTTGGCTTTCATGCGCATGAGTTACAGCATGCCATCCAGCGAAATAAGGAGAATAAGGCATGTAGCCACTGGATTTTCTTCAATTTACGGCCAAATAAGATTGCCCGGATCATAGAGCATCTGTAAAAAGGTGCGCTTGTCCCTACCAGGGGGACTAATGTCTATAAGCAACATAATCTCTCGAATTTCCTTCAAAAGGAAGTGCCAATGGGTTCAGAAACTTGTCTGAAAAATAGCGACGAATGATGTTCTTTGACTTTCAGGGCCAAAAAGTCGTGCTTAAGGCTGAATTTGAGGGTACTCCGGGCCTCCTGGCGGGAGCGTGGAGTATTTTTTGGATTCACGCGCCGCCTTGAAAGCAGTTTGAGTACTTATGGGTCCGACACGGACTCGAATGACAAAATTATGACCGTTTTAGTGAACATCTGTCCATTCTGCGGCGTCCTTGAAAGTACTTCATTTTCTCGTGCGCTTTTTGCCTGATTGCCCCAAAATTTCTTGTCCTCTATAGAGGAGATATCGTTTCCACATATATATTGACCGATGCGAGGAATGCCCTTTTGTTCTTGGCTTTCATGCGCATGAGTTACAGCATGCCATCCGGTGAAAAAAGGAGAATAAGGCATGTAGCCGCTGGATTTTCTTCAATTTACGGCCAAATGAGATTGCCCGGATCATAGAGCATCTGCAGAAAGGTACGTTTGTCCCTAGCAGGGGGACTAATGTCTATAAGCTACATAATCTCTCGAATTTCCTTCAAAAGAAAGTGCCAATGGGTTCAGAAACTTGTCTGAAAAACAGCGACGAATGATGTTCTTTGACTTTTAGGGCCAAAAAGTCCTGCATAAGGCTGAATTTGAGGGTACTCCGGGCCTCCTGGCGGGAGCGGGGAGTATTTTTTGGATTTGCACGCTCGCCACGAGTAGTTTGAGTACTTATGGGTCCGACACGGACTCCGAATGACAAAATTATGACCGTTTTAGTGAACATCTGTCCATTCTATGGCAGTCCTTGAAAGTACTTCATTTTCTCATGCGCTTTTTGCCTGATTGCCCCAAAATTTCTTGTCCTCTATAGAGGATATGATGCGGAGCATCCTTCCATCATCCCCATGGACTCTACATCAACACCTCCAACCCCACAAGGACCTATGACTTGAGCACGTGCAAGAGCTCTTGAAACCGAGGTGACATCACTCCTCTCACAATTCCCTTTCAATTCACATGAGACATGGTTACTACCTCAAACGGAGACGCTATGCATACTCAGGTACCAAGGAGTCAACCATGAAGAAGCTAGGAGGCAAGGAGAACCGGAAGCGGAAGACATGCATGAAGACGGAGAGGAAAAATCATCAAGGACCAGGATGGCCGGACGATCCGGACGGCGGCCCGGACGATCCGGACCCCGGCCCGGACGATCCGGCTAAATCAATCGAGGACTCCCGAAGCTCAAACCTGAAGCCGGATCATCCGGACCTAGTCCCGGATCATCCGGACCCGACCCGGACGTCCGGACCTCCAGCCGACCCTCCGGCTCATCCGGGCCTCCACCCGGATCATCCGGACCAGCCCGGATCATCCGGACCCTCGTCCGGATCATCTGGCCAGCGCCTGTGTGCGCGTGTTGGGCTGAGCCCATGTAACCCTTCGCCCCCAAGTCTATAAATAGGACCCCCTCTGATGCGGAGCATCCTACGGACATCACCAAGTCAAGAGCCCATTTGGCAAGTGACACGTGCGACATCTACTTCACATACACAAAGGTGAATCATCTCCTTTACACGTACTCACTTGACACTCTCGAGGATGGTATACTACTTGACACTCCTTACGTGTGCATGCATAGGTATTGTCGGAGCTTCACGGATGTCAAGGAGGAGTGCTAGCGCCAAGGAACGACTACACCATCCGCGAGGGAAGCGTGGAAGAGAAGACGGAAGAAAGGAGAAGAAGACTGGAGTTGCCCGGATCATCCGGACACCCAGCCGGACGATCCGGACCGAGCCCGGACGATCCGGCCAACGTGCAGAAGCTGCTCGACGAAGCCGGATCATCCGGACGGTCGCCGGATCATCCGGACCCCGACACCGGATCATCCGGGCCACCATCCGGATCATCCGGACCCGCTGCGTCGTGACTTGGGCGAAGCCGTGTACCCCTTCGCCCTTCACTTACCCTTAGCCCACAGGGCTATAAATAAACCTCCTCCACCTCCTTTCTAGGGTTAGCAAAGTGATAGCTCATTCTTAAGTGAGCTTTGCTCCTACCTACCTCTATTCTTGAGAGAGAGACCACTACTCCATTGGAGGCCAAGACCTCCATCTAGGAGAAGACCCCCACGGATTCAAGACCCTCTTTAGGAAGATCCATCTAGGATATCATCAAGACCTCCTCTTGGAGATGAACCTTACCTTGTATCTTTCCCTTTGTTGTTCATGTACCTTGTGATCTTGTGTGTTGGATTGTCTAGTGGATGTGTGATTTGGACTTGTTCTTGAGTGTTTCCCCTTGTGATTTCTCCCCGTTCTTCCCCGTGTTCATCGTGTTCTTCGAGGGATCCCACTCCAAACGTGAAAGATCGCCGCTATAGGGTTCCACCCTGCATCATATGGTATCATGAGCCACGTTGATCACGTTTTTGGAGCCCCTACCTGATAGAGGCAAAGGTGTCCCGTCTTTCGATGAGATGGTGGATTTCGCTTTGGTGGAAGTCGACTTTGACGATCCGACTACGAAAGTGGGAGGACGTCGCGCCTTAGCAATCGCTAAACCAACTCCGAGAGGTTATTGACCACGCCGGAGCACGATCAACCTAACCACGAGGGTCTGTTTCCTGCGAGCAAACGAAGAACAAGCAAGAAACTGAGATTGCAATCTGGATATTGCGAATATAAGATGAAAGCTTTATTGATCAAGGTGGGGTTACTGTGGACGCCTTTGTGCAGTCGTTGAACACAAGCGGCACGCGAAGTTGCAGCTATGGCGAACTTTTAATCTAAACAAAACCCAAAGTCTAAGCGGTGCCCTAAGGGCTGTATATATGGAGGAAGAGGGGGTGAATTTCGTGGCCCTTGGTGGAGGGGTCCGAAACTAACCCTATCTCTTGTTTCCCCACACATACGGACTCTAAAAATAGCCTATACTAATGTATTTCGAAATTACATGGGCCTGGCCCAATAATAAGGTGACGCAGCACCTAGAATAGCCTCTGGACGAAATTTATGAAGTGGCATCTTGTATATTTCGTCCAAGGCTTCATGCACTCATTATGTCGGCTTCAAAGTCCTGAAATCATCACTTGTAACTCCGTTCTTGTCCCCCTTGCGCATGCCATCATCTCCATGCTTGTTCTTGCTCCAATGTTCGTCCTTCTCCAAGCTAGGCCCTTCATTTGTAAGCAAAACAAATGTATCCAATTTAGGCAGCATCATATTCTCATGAACATTAGAACCATTACCAAGAAACGAAAGTACCTAGTAATTTAGTTGGCGTGCGCGAGCTCTAGTAATTGGTCCAGTATGTATAGCAGCAGGGGCTGTGGGAGTAACAATGGTATTGATGTCCTCATCATCCTCCCCTTCTTGAAATGAAGTCTTCCTCGACGGAAGTTCATCTTCCTCACCCAAATATGGCTTCAAATCTGCAATGTTAAAAGTGGAACTAACCCCAAAATCTGCAGGCAGCTCAAGTTTATATGCATTATCATTTACTTTCTCCAACACCTTAAAGGGACCAGCAGCACGTGGCATTAGCTTTGATTTGCGCAAATCAGGAAATCTATCCTTACGCAAATGTAACCAAACAAGATCTCCGGTGCAAACACAACATGTTTTCTACCCTTATCTCCAGCAAGTTTATATTTAGCATTCATCGCTCAATGTTTTCCTTAGTTAACTCATGCATTTTTAAAATCAATTCAGCACGTTCTTTAGCATCAAAATTAACCTTCTCCGAAGATGGAAGAGGCAACAAATCAATAGGTGCACGAGGTAGGAAACCATACACAACTTTAAAAGGGCACATCTTAGTAGTAGAATGCAATGAACGATTATAAGCAAATTCAATATGAGGCAAGCATTCCTCCCACATTTTCTTATTATTCTTTAGAACAGCCCTAAGCATAGTAGACAATGTTCTATTGACTACTTCAGTTTGTCCATCAGTTTGGGGGTGACAAGTAGTACTAAAATGTAGTTTAGTCCCCAACTTAGCCCATAAACATCTCCAAAAGTGGCTAAGAAATTTAGTATCATGATCTGAAACAATAGTATTTGGCACACCATGCAAGCGAATAATTTCACGAAAGAACAAATCATCAACATTAACAGCATCATCGCTTTTATGACATGGTATAAAGTGTGCCATTTTCGAGAATCTATCCACGACAACAAATATGCTATCCTCCCTTCTTTGTTCTAGGTAAACCTAAAACAAAGTCCATAGATATATCCTCCCAAGGAACACTAGGTACGAGCAAAGGCATATATAAACCATGAGGATTGAGTCGTGACTTAGCTTTTTGACATGTAGTGCAGCGAGCAATAAAACGCTCAACATCCCGTCTCATCTTTGGCCAAAAGAAATGTGTAGCAAGTACGTCCTCCATCTTCTTCACGCCAAAGTGTCCCATTAGTCCTCCTCCATGCGCCTCCTGCAACAACAAAAGACGAACGGAGCTAGCTGGAATGCATAGCTTGTTAGCACGCAACACAAATCCATCATTAATGACAAACTTGTTCCATGTTCTTCCTTCTTTACAATTCTGCAATACATCTTTAAAATCAGCATCATGCACATATTGATCTTTGATGGTCTCCAAACCAAATATTTTGAAGTCAAGTTGTGAAAGCATAGTATAGCGACGAGACAATGCATCAGCAATAATATTTTCTTTACCCTTCTTGTGTTTAATGACATAAGGAAAGTCTCAATGAATTCAACCCATTTAGCATGTCTACGATTCAGTTTAGCTTGACTTTTAATATGTTTCAAAGATTCATGATCGAATGTATAACAAATTCTTTGGGCCATAAATAATGTTGCCATGTTTCTAAAGTCGAACAAGAGCATATAATTCTTTATCATAAGTAGAATAATTCAGACTAGGCCCACTCAATTTTTCAGAAAAGTATGCAACAGGTTTGCCATCTTGTAATAACACACCTCCTAATCCAATTCCACTAGCATCACATTCAAGCTCAAAAGTCTTATTAAAATCAGGAAGTTGGAGTAAAGGAGCATGTGTCAACTTATCTTTCAATACCGTGAAGGCCTCTACCTGTGTGGTACCCCAAACAAAAGGCACATCCTTCTTTGTAAGCTCATTGAGAGGTGCAACAATGGTGCTGAAATCTCTCACAAAACGCCTATAGAAACCAGCGAGGCCAAGGAAACTCCTCACTTGTGTGACCGTTTTGGGCTGCGGCCAACTCTCAATAGCTTCAATCTTAGCTTTATCAACTTCAATTCCCTGTGGAGTAAAAACATAGCCAAGAAAAGATACTCGGTCGGTGCAAAAGGTGCACTTCCCAAGGTTACCAAACAAACGTGCATCACGTAGAGCATTAAAAACAGCACGTAAATGTTCCAAATGTTCTTCCAAAGACTTGCTATAAATCAGTATATCATCAAAATAGACTACCACAAATCGTCCAATGAAAACACATAAAACTTCGTTCATTAATCTCATGAAAGTACTAGGTGCATTAGTTAACCCAAAAGGCATGACTAACCACTCATATAATCCAAACTTAGTTTTAAATGCTGTTTTCCATTCATCTCCCAATTTCATACGAATTTGATGGTATCCACTACGCAAATCAACTTTGGAGAATATTGTAGAGCCACTCAATTCATCAAGCATATCATCTAGCCTAGGAATAGGGTGACGATAACGAATAGTAATATTATTAATGCCTCTACAATCAACACACATACGTGATGTACCATCCTTTTTCGGCACTAGAATAATAGGAACAGCACAAGGGCTAAGGGATTTGCGTATATAACCTTTGTCGAGCAGCTCCTGTACTTGACGCATAATCTCCTTCGTCTCCTCTGGATTGGTACGGTATGGTGCACGGTTGGGTAATGATGCACCGGGAATTAAGTCAATTTGATGCTCAATCCCTCGAATAGGTGGTAATCCCGGTGGCACATCTTGTGGAAAGACGTCAGCGAACTCCTGCAAAATGTTAGTGACAGCAGGGGGCAAAGAGGAAGGCACGTCCTCGAATGAAAATAATGCCTCTTTGCACACAAAAGCATAGCAAACAGATTTGCTAAAATCTAGCTCATCAATATCAGATTTGGTGGCAAGTAAACATGCACTTTTCAATTTAATTTCGAAGCAAAGAGATGGTTTATTATTAGGCTTCATGTGTTGCTCAAATTCTTTTGCCACAATCTTATTTTCACTCTTATTTTTCTCCTGTTTTGCTTTATTAGCTCTATTAATATCATCTTTCAAAATGGAATCAGAGTCATAGGAAGCAAAGTAATATTTTTATCCCTATGAACAAGAGTATCTTGATTGTTTCTACCATGGTGTACAGAATTTTTATCAAATTGCCATGGTCTACCAAGTAACAAGGAACATGCTTGCATAGGTACCACATCACAATCAACATAATCAACATATGTAGAGATACTAAATGCACACTAACAGACGTGTTACCTTAACCTTGCCGCTGTTGTTGAACCATTGGATGTAGTAAGGATGTGGATGTGGTCTTGTGGTGAGAGATAGCTTCTCCACCATCTCCATGCTAGCCAAGTTGTTGCAGCTCCCTCCATCTATGATGACCTTGAATAGAACGTTCCTTCACAACTCCTTTGTATGGAACAAATTATGCCTCTGATTTTGCTCAGCTTGTGTAACCTGCACACTCAAAACACGTTGAGCAACTAAACATTCATACCTGTCAAGATCTTGACAGCCATGTATTGTGTCTCATGATCGTAATCATCTCCACCGTGTTCCTCATGTGTAATAAGAGCCAAAGTCTCCTCATCATAGTCACTAGCGGACTCATACCCACCATCCTCAGTAGCAATCATCACACGCTGAGATTTGCATTCTCTCATAAAATGTCCTCTTCCCTTACAACGACGACAAATAATATCACTTGTGTGCCTGTTGACGCCATGGAAGAAGAAGAGCTCTGTGCAGGCCCGGCAGGTGTGCTCTTGGCGAGATAGTGGTGGTTGTGCCTGCTTTCTTGTATCACGGTTGGAGGTGGCACTGAAGGAGGTGATGGTGCGGTGGAAGTAGATGATGCACGTGGTGTCCATGATGAAGGTCGACCTGCGAGAAAAGTTAGTGCGCGCCAATGCTGTCGATCCTGCACTTCACGTTCAGCTTTACAAGCAAGATGGAATAAGCGAGTGATATTATTATAATCCTTATAGTCTAGAATGGTCTGAATATCTCTATTTAATCCACCCGTAAAACGTGCAAGCATAGCTTCATTCTCCTCAACAATACCACATCTAATCAAGCCAGTTTGTAATTCCCGATAATATTCTTCTACAGAATTTTTACCTTGTCTTAAGCGCTGCAATTTTTGAAGTAATTCACGTTGATAATATGGTGGAACCCAACGAGTACGCATAGCAGTTTTCAAAGCAGCCCAAGTAGCTGGAACAGGATATAATCTACAATGTTCGAGACCACCAAACACATGCAAAGCTAGTGAAAGCACAAACAAAAAGACGAACACATCTCTCCTCGGGATATTGTAAACATGTAAATCGTTGTTCAGTTTCTAACTCCCAAGTAAGATATATATCAGGAACATATCTACCCTCAAATGGTGGAATATTCAATTTCAGTTTAGGGAGATGGTCATGATCTCGCACTGAGGGGAGCCCTAACATTGCCATTATTTGCATGTGGACGACCTGGTGGTTGTGGTGCTGGTGGTTGCACGTAGTTCTGATGTTGATCAACCTCATCCTCGTAATCTCCCACATAATCATCTTCCTCGGTACCAGCAGCAGCAGTAGCAGGAGACAAAGAAGCACCAACAGTAGTAGCAGCGGCACCAGAATTTTGTCCTGGCTCAATAGGAACACGCTGAGCTCGTCCATACTGATTCGGAAGGGGGCGTAGTTGTTGTCGTTGCAGAGGTGCGATAGGTGCAGCCGGCGGTGGCTGTGGAAAACGCGCGAGCAATTCATTAAACTTGCTATCAAGCTTTGTTTCAAACGTCTTCTCAATGCCATCTATCTTCTCCATGGCCTCGTCAAATCTGTTTAGCACATCTTGCACCTGTCCAATCATCATTTGCTGAAACTTATCATGTAGCTGTTTGTTCGTCAGGTTCTCCCAATCAGTCTCATCGGCTTGTGATCCTACCATGGTTAGCAGCAAATAGAAACACCTAAAAATAGGATAGCCAGAAAATTTTTTGTCCCGTGCGTTTTTGGAAAATTTTGGGCCTAAACGGAGGGTGGTTTCCGGACTCTTTTTTTTTGGAAACCAACCTCTTCTACGGACGGCAAAAGATTGCTGGAATCCGAAACCTACTCAGACAAGGAAACACGAATCGGAAAACTAGATGGATCCTGAAAACAAACCTAATATGCAAGGAACTCGGATTGGTGGTCGATATATGGTGGTGGTATATGGCAACGGTGGTGGTATATGGCAGCGGTGGTGGTATATCGATACGGATTCGAAGCGGTGGCGGATAAGCGTTGGTGGTAGATGGCAGGGGCGATGATGATGGTGCGGCGGCGGCGTGACAACTTATGACCAGAACTGGAAACTCTAAAAGACTAGACTCTAAGACCAGCAACTAGACACGACGATGCAACCGCAAATTCAACAACGCAAATACGTAAAAGATTATGCAAAGGCTCGATTGGTTCGGATATGATGACCTAACCCTAATTTTTTTGGCTTTTTCGTGGACTGTAGGTATGAAGAGCAGACTCGATCTAAACTACGAAAAACTGTAAAATCTCACCGAGCAACCCGGAAATCTGATACCACTTGATAGAGGCAAAGGTGTCCCGTCTTTCGATGAGATGGTGGATTTCGCTTTGGTGGAAGTCGACTTTGACGATCCGACTACTTAACGGCGAGGACATCGCGCCTTAGCAATCGCTAAACCAACTCCGAGAGGTTATTGACCACGCCGGAGCACGATCAACGACCACGAGGGTCTGTTTCGCAAGCAAACGAAGAACAAGCAAGAAACTGAGATTGCAATCTGGATATTGCGAATATAAGATGAAAGCTTTATTGATCAAGGTGGGGTTCTGTGACGCCTTTGTCTGGTCGTTGAACACAAACGAAGTACGTGAAGTTGCAGCTATGGCGAACTTTTAATCTAAACAAAACCCAAAGTCTAAACGGTGCCCTAAGGGTTGTATATATGGAGGAAGAGGGGGTGAATTTCGTGGCCCTTGGTGGAGGGGTCCGAAACTAACCCTATCTCTTGTTTCCCCACACATACGGACTCTAAAAATAGCCTATACTTATGTATTTCGAAATTACATGGGCCTGGCCCAATAATAAGGTGACGCAGCACCTAGAATAGCCTCTGGACGAAATTTATGAAGTGGCATCTTGTATATTTCGTCCAAGGCTTCATGCACTCATTATGGTGGCTTCAAAGTCCTGAAATCATCACTTGTAACTCCGTTCTTGTCCCCTTTAGCATGCCATCATCTCCATGCTTGTTCTTGCTCCAATGTTCATCCTTCTCCAAGCTAGGCCCTTCATTTGTAAGCAAAACAAATGTATCCAATTTAGGCAGCATCATATTCTCATGAACATTAGAACCATTACCAAGAAACGAAAGTACCTGGTAATTTAGTTGGCGTGCGCGAGCTCTAGTAATTGGTCCAGTATGTATAGCAGCAGGGGCTGTGGGTGTAACAATGGTATTGATGTCCTCATCACTACCCCTCATTTTCTAGCTTGATTTTGTTGTTTTCGTCCTAAATCCGAAAATCCCCACCAAAAATAGCCCCAAAATTGATGTAGGGTGGAACCCTAATTCGTTGATCTTTCACGTTTGGAGGGGATCCTACGGAGGAAACACGAAGAACACGCGGAAGCACGAGAGGAAATCACGGAGAAGAACGAGAGAGACACTCAACCGACAAGAGATCAATCACACAAGGTCTAGATCATCGAAGCACGAGTGATACATGGTCCAAAATCAACAAAGGAAAGATGCAAAGGTAACCGTTCTTCTCCCGGAGGAGGCCTTGAATCCACGAGGGGATCTTCCCTTATAGGGGTCTTGAATCCGATGGATCTTCTCCTAGACGGAGGTCTTGGTCTCCGTGGAGAAGTACCGGTGGATGAGCAAAGGCTCTCACACACAAATATGAGCTAATCCAATGCTGAGTCTCAAAGTGAGGAGAGGGGGTCCTATATATAGAGTCGGGGCGAAGGGTACATGGGCTCATTTAACACGCTGTAAGAAGCGGCTGGCCGGACGATCCGGACGAGGGTCCGGATGATCCGGGCTGGTCCGGATGATCCGGGTGGGGGCCCGGATGGTCCGGGTGCTCTGCTGGTGACGGCGCAGGGCCGGACGTCCGGGCGGTGCTCCGGATGTCCGGGTGGGATCCGGATGATCCGGGCCGGGGTCCGGATGATCCGGCTTTAGCGTGGAGTTCTGTTGCCTTCGGTCGATTTACCCGGATCGTCCGGACCGGGGTCCGGATCATCCGGGCTCTGTCCGGATCGTCCGGGCCTCCGTCCGGATCGTCCGGCCTCTCTGGTCCTGGTTGCTTTCTCCACTCCGTCTTCGTGCACGTCTTCCGCTTCCGGTTCTCCTTGCTTCCTAGCCTCTTCATGGTTGACTCCTTGGTACCTGAGTATGCATAGAGTTTCCGTTTGACGTAGCAACCATGTCTCATGTGAATCGAAGGAGAGTTGTGATAGGAGTGATGTCACCTCGGTTTCGAGAGCTCTTGCACGTGCTCGAGTCATAGGTCCTTGTGGGGTAGGATGTGTCGATGTAGAGTCCATGGGGATGGTGGAAGGATGCTCCGCATCATATCCCCTCCCTTCGAAAGGATCCGACCTCGGATCTAGTTCTTCATCACCATGGAAAGGCGAGAGGTCTTGGACATTGAAGGTGTCGCTCACGTTGTACTTGTCGCTTGGTAGGTCGAGCTTGTAGGCGTTGTTGTTGTAGCGTGCTAACACCTTGAAGGGTCCATCGGCGCGAGGTAGAAGTTTGGACTTGCGTTCATTGGGGAAGCGTTCCTTGCGAAGGTGTAGCCACACGAGATCGCCTATGTTGAAGATCATGGGTTGTTTGTTGATGTTGAGCTTGGTTGCTAGTCGTTGTACTTGGCGCTCGATGGTGTTTCTTGTAACTTCATGCATCTTCTTGATGTAGCTTGCACGGGCACTTGCGTCGAGGTTGGTGCGCTCTTGTAGAGGTAGAGGTAGGATGTCCAATGGGGACAATGGGTTGAAGCCGTAGACGACCTCGAAGGGGGACTTGCCGGTCGTCGAATGTCTTGCGCGGTTGTAGGCGTACTCAGCAATGGGTAGACACGTCTCCCACTCCTTGATGTTCTTTTTGATCAACACGCGAAGTAGAGTGGAGAGCGTCCGGTTTGTCACCTCCGTTTGGCCGTCAGTTTGAGGATGGTATGCGGATGCGAACAAGAGCTTGATGCCGAGCTTGGCGCAAAGAGTCTTCCAAAAGTAACTCAAGAACTTGATGTCGCGGTCGGAGACGATTGACTTTGGTACTCCATGGAGGCGCAAGATTTCCCTACAAAAGAGATTTGCAATATGTGAAGCATCGTCTACCTTGTTGCAAGGAATGAAATGTGCCATTTTAGAAAATCTGTCCACAACAACAAATACGGAGTCCTTTCCATTTTGAGTTCTAGGCAAACCAAGTACAAAGTCCATGCTAATGTCTTCCCAAGGTTGATAAGGAATAGGAAGAGGCATGTAAAGACCATGAGATTGAGCTTTTGACTTAGCTTTGCGGCATGTTGAGCATCTTGTTGTGAAGCGTGAGACGTCTCGAAACATCTTTGGCTAAAAGTAGTTCTTGGAGAGCGTGGCGAAGGTCTTGTCGCGTCCAAAGTGTCCCATGAGTCCACCGCCATGAGCCTCTTGCAAAAGGAGCAAATGAAGAGAAGACTCGGGTATGCATAGTTTGTTAGCTCTCATAAGATAACCATCCTTGATGTAATATTGTTCCCAAGATGTATGCGTCAAACATTTGTTATAATGAGTTGCAAAAGATGGATCACTAGCATACAAATCTTAGATGTGCTCAAATCCAATAACATTCAACTCAAGTTGGGTGACAAGCGTGCATATGCGTGAAAGTGCATCGGCAACTACATTTTCCTTGCCCTTAATGTACTTGATCACATATGGAAAAGATTCAATAAATTCACTCCATTTGGCATGACGCTTGTTCAATTTAGTTTGACCTTTTAAGTACTTAAGCGTTTCATGATCGGTATGGATGACAAACCCATGAGGTCTAAGATAATGTTCCCAAACATGTAGCACACGCACTAAAGCATACAATTCCTTGTCATACACGGGATAGTTAAGTTGAGCACCGGAGAGTTTTTCACTAAAATAAGCAATGACTCGTTTTTCTTGCATTAAAACTCCGCCAATTCCGGTACCACTTGCATCACAATGGACCTCAAAAGTTTTGTCAAAATTGGTCAAAGCAAGAATTGGAGCATGAGTAAGCAAAGACTTGAGCTCATCAAAAGCGTTTGATTGCAAAGGTCCCCAAACAAAAGGAGTATTCTTCTTACTCAAAGCATGCAAAGGAGCTGCAATAGTGCTAAAGTTTTTCACAGAGCGGCGATAAAAACCTGCAAGACCAAGGAAACTTCGCACTTGTTGCAAATTGGTGGGTTGGGGCCAAGTTTTAATTGCTTTGATCTTAGTTTCATCAACATGGACACCCTTGGAAGAGACAACGAAACCCAAGAAAACCACTTTGTCAACGCCAAAAGTGCATTTATTCAAGTTGGCATAAAGACTTTCCTTTCGAAGTGTTTGCAAAACAAGCTTAACATGATCAAGATGCTCTTTCATGTTTTTGCTAAACACAAGAATATCATCGAAGTAAACCACAACAAAGATTCCAATGTATGGACGAAGTACATGATGCATGAGACGCACAAAAGTTCCGGGAGCTTCCGACAAACCCATAGGCATAACCAACCATTCATATAAGCCAAATTTTGTTTTGAAAGCAGTTTTCCATTCATCACCCTCATGAATGCGGATTTGGTAATAGGCACTTTTAAGATCAATTTTTGAGAAAAAGTTGGCTCCACTAAGTTCATCAAGCATATCATCTAAGCGAGGAATGGGATGCCTATAGCGCACGGTGATAGCATTTATGGGTCGACAATCGGAACACAAGCGGAAAGTTCCATCGGGCTCAGGCACAAGTATAACGGGAACGGCACAAGGGCTTAAGCTTTCACGTACATGACCGTTGTCGATAAGTTGTTGTACTTGCCGTTGAATCTCCTTGGTTTCTTTGGGATTGACACGGTATGGAGCTTTGTTTGGAAGTGGCGCTCCGGGTATGAGGTCGATTCGATGCTCGATGCCTCGTAGAGGAGGTAGACCCGGAGGTAGCTCATCTGGGAAAACATCTTGAAATTCCTGCAAAAGAGATTGAAACACCAAAGGTAGCTCATGAGTGGTGTTAGTTTTTGGTTCGCCATCCTTGCACACAAGGATAAAGTGCATCACACTCGATGGGTTCTCACACACTTCTCTCATCTCATGTTTGGTGGCCAATAGTATGAGGTTTTTCTCTCTAGGCGAAGAGGCGCTCAAATTTGGCTTGTGGCTCTCACTCACTTTTTGGTGGCTCACTTTCTCACTCTTCTCTCTTTGGTTGGTGGCTTGTTTGTCGGCTATCACTTGACTAGGAGACATGGGTCGTAGGACATATTCTTTGCCTTTCATCTTGAAGGTATAGTGGTTTTGTACGCCCATTGTGGTAGACACCACGGTCGAATTGCCATGGCCGACCAAGGAGGAGGTGGCAAACGGTCATTGGGACCACATCACACTCCAAAGTGTCTTCATATGCACCTATTTTGAAGGATACTTGGACCGTATGCTCAACTCGTATAGTGCCGGAGTTACTTAGCCATTGGACCTTGTAGGGTTGCGGATGCTTCTTCTTGACCAATTGGAGCTTGGAGCATAGTTCTTCACTTGCCAAGTTGTGGCAACTACCTCCATCGATGATGACCTTGACGGATCTCCCATTGATGCCGGCCTTTGTGTGGAAGATGTGGCATCGTTGGTCTTCTTCTTGGTGATGTTGAAGTGTCAAGACTTTGGAGACAACAAGAGCGGGCTTGTATCTTCATCACAAAAGACTTGATCATCTTCATCCTCGTTGATCTTGCGGTGCATGACCACTTGCTCAATAGCGCCCATTTCATCTTCACTCATTGAGTCGTAGGTTCCATCGTCGTTGAGTATCATGGTGCGCTTGTTGATGCATTCATATGACTTGTGGCCTCGGCCGCCGCAAGTAAAGCACTTGAAGGAGCTTGTCTTGATGGTCTCATCGGTTGGAGTAGATGATGAAGCACGCGGCTTTGAGTTGCTTGTAGTAGGAGGAGGATGACTTGAACTTGTAGAAGATTTCTTGTAACTTGTCTTGTCGTCGTTGCTTGGAGAAGGTTTGGTTGATGTCGAAGTTGGGGTAGTTGTTGAAACTTGGTTGTTGGAGAAGCCGTATGTCTTGGATGAGTACTTGGCGTACTTGAAGTCATCTTGCACTTGTCGTTCCGCCTTTGTAGCTTGATGCACGAGCTCAATGAGTGATGTGGAGCATCCTACGGACATCACCATGTCAAGAGCCCAGTTGGCAAGTGACACGTGCGACATCTACTTCACATACACAAAGGTGAATCATCTCCTTTACACGTACTCACTTGACACTCTTGAGGATGGTATACTACTTGACACTCCTTACGTGTGCATGCATAGGTATTGTCGGAGCTTCACGGATGTCAAGGAGGAGTGCAAGCGCCAAGGAACGACTACACCATCCGCGAGGGAAGCGTGGAAGAGATGACGGAAGAAAGGAGAAGAAGTGCAGGTTGCCGGATCATCCGGACGCCCAGCCGGATGATCCGGACCAAGCTCGGACGATCCGGACGACCTCGGACGATCCGCTAACGCCTCAAGACTACGAACTCGCTTTCGACGGCCGGATCATCCGGACGGTCGCCGGATCATCCGGACCCGACACCCGGATCATCCGGGCCACCATCCGGATCATCCGGACCCGCCTGCAGGCGTGACTTGGGCCGAAGCCCGTGTACCCTTCGCCCCTCACTTACACCTTCACCCCTGGGGCTATAAATAGACCTCCTCCACCTCCTTTCTAGGGTTAGCAAAGTGATAGCTCATTCTTAAGTGAGCTTTGCTCCTACCTACCTCTATTCTTGAGAGAGAGAGACCACTACTCCATTGGAGGCCAAGACCTCCATCTAGGAGAAGATCCCCCTGCGGATTCAAGACCCCTCTTTAGGGAAGATCCATCTAGGATATCATCAAGACCTCCTCTTGGAGATGAACCTTACCTTGTATCTTTCCCTTTGTTGTTCATGTACCTTGTGGATCTTGTGTGTTTGATTGTCTAGTGGATGTGTGATTGGACTTGTTCTTGAGTGTTTCCCCTTGTGATTTCTCTCCATTCTTCCCCGTGTTCATCGTGTTCTTCGAGGGATCCCACTCCAAACGTGAAAGATCGACGAATTAGGGTTCCACCCTACATCATATGGTATCATGAGCCACGTTGATCACGTTTTTGGAGCCCCTACCCCTCTTTTTCTAGCTTGATTTTGTTGATTTCGTCCTAAATCCGAAAATCCCCACCAAAAATAGCCCCCAAAATTTTTGTGATTTGTTGGTTTGATGATGTTTTGTTGATTTTGATCCATGGATTTGCTTGGTTTCAAGTGGATCTAGCTTTCCCCCAAGTTTCCCCACCTTCCATCCACGAAATCCCTCAAATTTTGCCCCGAAAATCATCCATTTCCGCCCAAAAATTCGTCCCCGAGAGCAAATCCCGAGCGGATTGACTTGCCCGGATCATCCGGACCTTCTCCCGGATCATCCGGACGTAGCCCGGATCATCCGGACCTCCTCCCGGATCATCCGGTTTACCCTGAAACTGACTTCGGCTGATTTTTGTTTTGTCCATAACTAATTCATCCGAACTCCGATTTTGACGTTCTTTAGCTCGTTTTGAAGCTATTGACATCCCCTATCACACAAAAATACAACCAACACCATTTGACACCATCAACTTTTCGGAATTTTGGCATCTTTGCCTAGGCCCTCCACCATATCATCCGCATTACCTACACCGACTTCCGCAACCTAAACCATTTTGTTCCCCATAGCATTTGAGGTTGTTTGAGTAGTGACTTGAGTATCCTAAGGTGTTTCGGCTACTTAGGGACGGTTGCTTCTTCATCAACCACCACCACCACCACTTCCACATAACCTTCCCACCATACACTTCCGACGACCCCAACTTAACCCAATTGTTGTTTGAGCTTTTTCGAGTTGTGGCTTGTGTCTCCTAAGGTGTTTCGGCTACTTAGGGACGGCAAATTCAACTCCGACTCGGGTATAGCCCATCATTCCACTTCCGCAATGCCTAGTGCAACACCACCACCGCTTTCCGCTACCACCATTTGACATTTGTCACTTGAGATTTTGAGTTTGCGGTTTTTCCGTTTCCTAAGGTGTTTCGGCTACTTAGGGACGAGTCTCCATCATCTTGGTATCTACACCAAGAACACCGCCTCTCATCATCGCAAAGGACGGTAACCTCGACGACACCATTGTATATTACCTTGCAATTGCATTGTTAACCCCTAGCCCATTTTGCGTCACTTACCTATTGCATACATACCATACCATATTAGTGGTCCATACCTTCCATTGCATACATACCATACCATATTGGTATCATATCATCCATTGTGCCTCAAGTTTGTTCCCGCATATACACAATTGCTATCTTGGTTTGTGCATTGTACAAAAGTGGCCATAGAGAGAAAAAAAAGAGAAAAAGCTTTTAAGCAAAAAGAGAGCAAAGAGCTCGTGAGCAAGTGCCATAGCATCATACCCCCATTGCAAATAAGAGCCATACCAAAATCTACATCATATGATATCATGCTTGAGAGAAACACCGGGAACCATACATACATAGCATACTTGGGATAGAAGTTTATCCATTTCGCATTTATAGGTTGTGCACAAGTGTCGTATCCGCCTAGTGAGCAATCGTGCTAGCGTCTCTCTTGAGTTGTGCAACACGAGCGTTTTCCGTGGATTCCACATTTTGTGCTCATTCCTTGGTTGCACGACCCCATTTATCTATCCGCGTGTGTGTTTCCGTGTACCTTTCATTGCTATTGGTCCACTTGTTTCACTTGCGAATTTGTGAATCTTTTTCAACATTATTGACTCTTGCTAACATTTTCCATCAAATTTTTGTGCCACTATCCTCACCGAGCTCTACCATAAGCCTTTACTTGTAGGTGTGAGTGAACAAGTCCGGTACCAATTCCAGTATTCTTTCATCTCACATTGAGTGACACGGGATACATCCTCAACTTTGGGAAAAGGTAACTTGGTATTGTTTATCTCACTTCCTACTCACTTCTACTCGAGTCTTGTGATGGATAGGCAAGGCATTTCACTTTCGGTCTACAACAACAACGACGAGTTCAATGCCATGAACAACAACTACGACGCCAAGATGGACAAGCGCATGGAGGAGATAAAGGCCCTCATCAAGTCCTACAAGCGATCTTCCTCATCTTCTTCGAGAAGACGCTCAAGAGCACATCCTTCCGAGCTACCACCTCCGGCAAGATCACATCGGCATCGACACCATCACCAACAAGAACGTGAAGGTCAAGAGCTCAACACCAACAACCGTTCAATGACTTCACCATCTCCCTTGGCATCTTCGCCAAGCGACTTCAAGGCATCTTCGCCTACGGACATATGGCATCTTCGCCAACAAGAACCTCAAGACTACACTCAAGAGAAGCTACCCAAGCTCAAGTCCGCGACCTCCACGAGCTACTACGACCTCGACACCGACCACAAGATTCCTTTCTATGGGACTCAAGAACCCGAGGAGTACCTCGAGTCGGAGCGTTTGATGGACGACTACCTCAAGCTACATCAAGTTCCTCCCGAAGATCAAGTGAAGTGCGCCACAAGAAACTTCCATGACTACGCATTGGCATGGTGGCTTCACACACCTTCGGAGTACTACGACATGAGTTGGCCCAAGACGAAGAAAGCTTTGCGGCGAGAGTTTGTGCCTCCAACCTACACGGAACAACTTCGACGCCAATTGGAGAACACCACCCAAGGATCCAAGTCCATCGACAAGTACTTCAAGGAGATGATGATTGCCTTGCGACAAGCCGGCGTGGACGACCCCATTTCGATGATGATGAGGACATCAATACCATTGT
Organism: Aegilops speltoides; assembly: GCA_021437245.1. Classification (NCBI taxonomy): domain Eukaryota; kingdom Viridiplantae; phylum Streptophyta; class Magnoliopsida; order Poales; family Poaceae; genus Aegilops; species Aegilops speltoides. The sequence goes on from CM038145.1 coordinate 169,171,689, forward strand.
TACACCCACAGCCCCTGCTGCTATACATATTGGACCAATTACTAGAGCTCACAAGACGCCAACTAAATTACGGTACTTTCGTTTCTTGGTAATGATTCTAATGTTCATGAGAATATGATGCTGCCTAAATTGGATACATTTGTTTTGCTTACAAATGAAGGGCCTAGCTTGGAGAAGGATGAACATTGGAGCAAGAACAAGCATGGAGATGATGGCATGCTAAGGGGACAAGAATGGAGTTACAAGTGATGATTTCAGGACTTTGAAGCCACCATAACGAGTGCATGAAGCCTTGGACGAAATATACAAGATGCCACTTCATAAATTTCGTCCGGAGGCTATTCTAGGTGCTGCGTCACCTTATTATTGGGCCAGGCCCATGTAATTTCGAAATACATTAGTATAGGCTATTTTTAGAGTCCGTATGTGGGGAAACAAGAGATAGGGTTAGTTTGGACCCTCCACCAAGGGCCACGAAATTCTCCCCTCTTCCTCCATATATACAGCCCTTAGGGCACCGTTTAGACTTTGGGTTTTGTTTAGATCAAAAGTTCGCCATAGCTGCAACTTCACAGCGTTTCGCTTGTGTTCAACGACTGACAAAGGCGCCACAGAACCCCACCTTGATCAATAAAGCTTTCATCTTATATTCGCAATATCCAGATTGCCATCTCAGTTTCTTGCTTGTTCTTCGTTTGCTCGCAGGAAATAGACCCTCGTGGTCAGGTTGATCGTGCTCCGGCGTGGTCAATAACCTCTCGGAGCGATTGCTAAGGCGCGACGTCCTCGCACGCTCGTAGTCGGATCGTCAAAGTCGACTTCGACCAAAGCGAAAACCACCATCTCATCGAAAGACGGGACACCTCTGCCCCTATCAAGTGGTATCAGATTTCCAGGTTGCTCGGTGAGATTTTACAGTTTTTCGTAGTTTAGATCGAGTCTGTTCTTCATACCTACAGTCCACGAAAAAGCCAAAAAAAATTAGGGTTAGGTCATCATATCCGAACCAATCGAGCCTTTGCATAATCTTTTTCATTTGCGTTGTTGAATTTGCGGTTGCATCGCCGTGTCTAGTTGCTGGTCTTAGAGTCTAGTCTTTTAGAGTTTCGAAGTTCGGTCATAAGTTGTCGCGCGCCGCCGCACCATTATCATCGCCGCCATCTACCACCACCGCTTATCCGCCACCGCTTGAATCCGTATCCATTTACCACCACCGCTGCCATATACCACCACCATATATCCACCACCAATCCGAGTTCCTTGCGATTAGATTTGTTTTGGGATCCATCTAATTTCCGATTCGTGTTTCCTTGTGCGAGTAGGTTTCGATTCCAGCAATCTTTTGCCGTCCGTAGAAGAGGTTGGTTTCCAAAAAAAAAAAAAAAATTCTGGCTATCCTATTTTTAAGAAACCACCCTTCGTTTAGGCCCAAAATTTTCCAAAAACGCACGGGATAAAAAAATTTCTGGCTATCCTATTTTTAGGTGTTTCTAAGCGTATTGAGCGATCGCCATTATAGAAAGTTTTTTGACCCGCTTCCAGTTTTTGGGTCGAGGCGATCGAAAAAAATGGTCAAAAAATTTCGTGCCCATCCTGTCAGTTTGACCTGGGAAGAGTTTTGAGACACTCGCCATTATAGTGATTTTTCGCAAAAAAAAAAAAGCAGCGCAAAAAAAAAAGCAAAAAAAAAGAGCGAAAAAAAAAATTCAGAGTGTGCTTTTCCTTTGTTTACGTGCAGCGCCGTGATTTTGTTAGTGTTCTAGGCTCGCGTCTCTAGCACGGTCTAGCCTAGGACCAGCACAGTACCGTCGTTGAGCGTTTATTCAACTTTGCATCTCTGATTTGATTATTGCTGACCCTTTTTGCTACCATATTATAAGCCTTCCCAGCTCCACATACATCTACGTCGTGCGTTTGATTCTCCCTGGTAATCGCTATAGCCAAGCTTTGAGAGTTTTGACTACAACGGTTGCCGATCACCACTGCTGCTTTGGGTAAGAACTGGTAAGAATTTGAGATTTGCTTCACGGATTTGTGACTGTCCACCACACCACCACCACCACTTCCTAGTAGTCTGAGGATCATATTCTTGTGTGTTTCTATTGCTGCTAACCATGGCAGGAACACAGCCGATGAGACTGATTGGGAGAAACGACAAACAAACAGCTACATGATAAGTTTCAGCAAATGATGATTGGACAGGTGCAAGATGTGGTAAACAGATTTGACGAGGCCATGGAGAAGATAGATGGCATTGAGAAGACGTTTGAAACAAAGCTTGATAGCAAGTTTGATGAATTGCTCGCTGCGTTTTCCACAACCACCGCCGGCTGCACCTATCGCACCTCTGCAACGACAACAACTACGCCCTTCCGAATCGGTATGGACGAGCTCGGCGTGTTCCTATTGAGCCGGGACAAAATTCTGGTGCCGCTACTCTGCTGTTGGTGCTTCTTTGGCTCCTGCTATCTGCTGCTGCTGGTACCGACGAGGATGATTATGTGGAAGATTACGAGGATGAGGTTGATCAACATCGAACTACGTGCAACCACCAGCACCACAACCACCGGTCGTCCACATGCAAATAATGGCAATGTTAGGGCTCCCCCTCAGTGCGAGATCATGACCATCTCCCTAAACTGAAATTGAATATTCCACCATTTGAGGGTAGATATGTTCCTGATATATATCTTACTTGGGAGTTAGAAACTGAACAACGATTTACATGTTTACAATATCCCGAGGAGACACGTGTTCCTGCTGCTGTTTGTGCTTTCACTAGCTTTGCATGTGTTTGGTGGTGCGAACGTTGTAGATTATATCCTGTTCCAGCTACTTGGGCTGCTTTGAAAACTACTATGCGTGCTCGTTGGGTTCCACCATATTATCAACGTGAATTACTTCAAAAATTGCAGCGTTTAAGACAAGGAAAAAATTCGAGAAGAATATTATCGGGAATTACAAACTGGCTTGATTAGATGTGGTATTGTTGAGGAGAATGAAGCTATGCTTGCACGTTTTCGGGTGGATTAAATAGAGATTCAGACCATTCTAGACTATAAGGATTATAATAATATCACTCGCTTATTCCATCTTGCTTGTAAAGCTGAACGTGAAGTGCAGGATCGATGAGGCATTGGCGCGCACTAACTTTTCTGCAGGTCGACCTTCATCGTGGACACCACGTGCATCATCTACTTCCACCGCACCATCACCTCCTTGGTGCCACCTCCAACCGTGATACAAGAAAGCAGGCACAACCACCACTATCGCCAAGAGCACACTGCCGGGCCTGCACTGAGCTCTTCTTCTTCCATGGCGTCAGCAGGGCACACAAGTGATATTATTTGTGTCGTTGTAAGGGAAGAGGACATTTTCTTGAGAGAATGCAAATGTCAGCGTGTGATGATTACTCTTGAGGATGGTGGGTATGAGTCCGCTAGTGACTATGATGAGGAGACTTTGGCTCTTATTACACATGAGGAACACGGTGGAGATGATTCGATCATGAGACACAATACATGGCTCTTGAAGATCTTGTGACGGTATGAATGTTTAGTTGCTCAACGTGTTTTGAGTGTGCAGGTTACACAAGCTGAGCAAAATCAGAGGCATAATTTGTTCCATACAAAGGGAGTTGTGAAGGGCGTTCTATTCAGCGTCATCATAGATGGAGGAGCTGCAACAACTTAGCTAGCATGGAGATGGTGGAGAAGCTATCTCTCACCACAAGACCACATCCACATCCTTACTACATCCAATGGTTCAACAACAGCGGCAAGGTGAAGGTAACACGTCTTTGTTCGTGTGCATTTTAGTATCTCTACATATGCTGATTATGTTGATTGTGATGTGGTACCTATGCAAGCATGTTCCTTGTTACTTGGTAGACCATGGCAATTTGATAAAAATTTCATACACCATGGTAGAAACAATCGGTATACTCTTGTTCATAAGGATAAAAATATTACTTTGCTTCCTATGACTCTGAGTCCATTTTGAAAGATGATATTAATAGAGCTAATAAAGCAAAACAGGAGAAAAATAAGAGTGAAAATCAGATTGTGGCAAAAGAATTTGAGCAACACATGAAGCCTAATAATAAACCATCTCTTTGTTGCTTCTGAAATTAAATTGAAAAGTGCATGTTTACTTGCCACCAAATCTGATATTGATGAGCTAGATTTTAGCAAATCTATTTGCTATGCTTTTGTGTGCAAAGAGGCATTATTTTCATTCGAGGACGTGCCTTCCTCTTTGCCCCTGCTGTCACTAACATTTTGCAGGAGTTCGCCGACGTCTTTCCACAAGACGTGCCACCGGATTACCACCTATTCGAGGATTGAGCATCAAATTGACTTAATTCGGTGCATCATTACCAACCGTGCACCATACCGTACCAATCCGGAGGAGACGAAGGAGATTATCGTCAAAACGGAGCTGCTCGACAAAGGTTATATCTGCGAATCCCTTAGTCCTTGTCTGTTCCTATTATTCTAGTGCCGAAAAAGGATGGTACGTCACGTATGTGTGTTGATTGTAGAGGCATCAATAATATTACTATTCGTTATCGTCACCCTATTCCTAGGCTAGATGATATGCTTGATGAATTGAGTGGCTCTACAATATTCTCCAAAGTTGATTTGCGTAGTGGATACCATCAAATTCGTATGAAATTGGGAGATGAATGGAAAACAGCATTTAAAACTAAGTTTGGATTATATGAGTGGTTAGTCATGCCTTTTGGGTTAACTAATGCACCTAGTACTTTCATGAGATTAATGAACGAAGTTTTACGTGCTTTCATTGGACGATTTGTGGTAGTCTATTTTGATGATATCTGATTGGAAGAACATTTCAACATTTACGTGTTAGCAAATCTTTGGAAGAACATTTGAACATTTCAAGGGGTGTGTTGTTTTAATGCTCTTGTTTACATGATCTTACTAATGTATTTCAAATTATATGGGCCTGCTCAATAATAAGGTGACGAAGCACCTAGAATAGCCTATGGACTTAATATTATGAAGTGGCATCTTGTATATTTCTGTCCAAGGCTTCATGCACTCATTATGGTGGCTTCAAAGTCCTGAAATCATCACTTGTAACTCCATTCTTGTCCCCCTTGCGTAGTCAATAGAACATGCCATCATCTCCATGCTGGTTCTTGCTCCAATGTTCATCCTTCTTCCAAGTTAGGCCCTACATTTGTAAGCAAAACAAATGTATCCAATTTAGGCAGCGCCATATTCTCATGAACATTAGAATCATTACCAAGAAACGAAGTACCTGTAATTTAGTTGGCATGTAATGCGTTCATGAGAATATGAGCTCTAGTAATTGGTCCAAGATGTATAGCGGCAGGGCTGTGGGTGTAACAATGGTATTGATGTCCTCATCATCCTCCCTTCTTGAAATGAAGTCGCCCTCGACGGAAGTTCATCTTCCTCACCCAAATATGGCTTCAAATCTGCAATGTTAAAAGTGGACTAACCCCAAAATCTTGTAACTCCAGTGCAGCTCAAGTTTATATGCATTATCATTTACTTTCTCCAACACCTTAAAGGGACCAAAGAAGACGTGGCATTAGCTTTGATTTGCAAATCAGAAATCTATCTCACGCAAATGTAACTAAACAAGATCTCCTGTGCAAACACAACATGTTTTCTACCCTTATCTCCAGAAGTTTATATTTAGCATTCATACGCCAATGTTTTCCTTAGTTAACTCATGCATTTTTAAAATCAATTCAGCACGCTTCTTTAGCATCAAAATTAACCTTCTCCAAGATGGAAGAGGCAACAAATCAATAGGTGCACGAGGTAGGAAACCATACACAACTTCAAAAGGGCACATCTTAGTAGTAGAATGCAACGAACGATTATAAGCAAATTCAATATGAGGCAAGCATTCCTCCCACATTTTCTTATTTTTCTTTAGAACAGCCCCAAGCATAGTAGACAATGTTCTATTGACTACTTCAGTTTGTCCATCGCTTTGAGGTGACAAGTAGTACTAAAAGCAGTTTAGTCCCCAACTTAGCCCATAAACATCTCCAAAAGTGGCTAAGAAATTTAGTATCACGATCTGAAACAATAGTATTTGGCACACCATGCAAGCTTAATAATTTCACTAAAGAACAAATCAGCAACATTGACAAAGATCATCGCTTTTATGACATGGTATAAAGTGTGCCATTCGAGAATCTATCCACGACAACAAATATGCTATCCTCCCTTCTTTGTTCTAGGTAAACCTAAAACAAAGTCCATCGATATATCCTCCCAAGGAACACTAGGTACAGTGTAAAGGCATATATAAACCATGAGGATTGAGTCGTGACTTAGCTTTTTGACATGTAGTGCAATGAGCAATAAAACGCCAACATCCCGCCTCATCTTTGGCCAAAAGAAATGTGTAGCAAGTACGCCCTCCGCCTTCTTCACGCCAAAGTGTCCCATTAGTCCTCCTCCATGCGCCTCCGCAACAACAAAAGACGAACGGAGCTAGCTGGAATGCATAGCTTGTTAGCACGAACACAAACCCATCATTAACGCATAAACTTGTTCCATGTTCTTCCTTCTTTACAATTCTGCAATACATCTTTAAAATCAGCATCATGCACATATTGATCTTTGATGGTCTCCAAACCAAATATTTTGAAGTCAAGTTGTGAAAGCATAGTATAGCGATTTAGACAATGCATCAAGAATAACATTTTCTTTTACCCTTCTTGTGTTTAATGACATAAGGGAAAGTCTCAATGAATTCAACCCATTTAGCATGTCTACGATTCAGTTTAGCTTGACTTTTAATATGTTTCAAAGATTCATGATCGAATGTATAACAAATTTTTGGGCCATAAATAATGTTGCCATGTTTCTAAAGTCCCAACAAGAGCATATAATTTTTTATCATAAGTAGACTAATTCAGACTAGGCCCACTCAATTTTTCGTAAAAGTAGGTGCAACAATGGTGCTGTTTGTTATCTTGTAATAACACACCTCCTAATCCAATTCCACTAGCATCACATTCAAGCTCAAAAGTCAACACCGTGAAGGCTTCTTCCCGCATGTGGTACCCCAAACAAAAGGCACATCCTTCTTTGTAAGCTCATTGAGAGGTGCAGCAATGGTGCTGAAATCTCTCACAAAACGCCTATAGAAACCAGCGAGGCCAAGGAAACTCCTCACTTGTGTGACTGCTTTGGGCAAGCGCCAACTCTCAATAGCTTCAATCTTGGCTTTATCAACTTCAATTCCTCGTGAGTAACAACATAGCCAAGAAAAGATACTCGGTCGGTGCAAAAGGTGCACTTCCTAAGGTTACCAAACAAACGCATCACGAGAGCATTAAAACAACACGAAATGTTCCAAATGTTCTTCCAAAGATTTGCTATAAATCAAGATATCATCAAAATAAACTACCACAAATCGTCCAATGAAAGCACGAAACTTCGCTCATTAATCTCATGAAAGTACTAGGTGCATTAGTTAACCCAAAAGGCATGACTAACCACTCATATAATCCAAACTTAGTTTTAAATGCTGTTTTCCATTCATCTCCCAATTTCATACGAATTTGATGGTATCCACTACGCAAATCAACTTTGGAGAATATTGTAGAGCCACCAATTCATCAAGCATATCATCTAGCCTAGGAATAGGGTGACGATAACTAATAGTAATATTATTGATGCCTCTACAATCAACACACATACGTGACGCACCATCCTTTTTCGCACTAGAATAATAGGAACAAAGACAAGGACTAAGGGATTCGCAGATATAACCTTTGTCGAGCAGCTCCTCGTGACTTGACGATAATCTCCTTCGCCTCCTCCGGATTGGTACGGTATGGTGCACGGTTGGTAATGATGCACCGAATTAAGTCAATTTGATGCTCAATCCTCTAATAGGTGGTAATCCCGTGGCACGCCTTGTGGAAAGACGCCCGAACTCCCCGCAAAATGTTAGTGACAAGCAGGGGCAAAGAGGAAGGCACGCCCTAATGAAAATAATGCCTCTTTGCACACAAAAGCATAGCAAATAGATTTGCCAAAATCTAGCTCATCAATATCAGATTTGGCAAGTAAACATGCACTTTTCAATTTAATTTCGAAGCAAAGAGATGGTTTATTATTAGTCTTCATGTGTTGCTCAAATTCTTTTGCCACAATCTGATTTTCACTCTTATTTTCTCCTGTTTTGCTTTATTAGCTCTATTAATATCATCTTTCAAATGGACTGTGGAGTCATAGGAAGCAAAGTAATATTTTTATCCTTATGAACAAGAGTATACGATTGTTTCTACCATGGTGTATGAATTTTTATCAAATTGCCATGGTCTACCAAGTAACAAGGAACATGCTTGCATAGGTACCACATCACAATCAACATAATCAGCATATGTAGAGATACTAAAATGCACACTAACAAGACGTGTTACCTTCACCTTGCCGCTGTTGTTGAACCATTGGATGTAGTAAGGATGTGGATGTGGTCTTGTGGTGAGAGATAGCTCTCCACCATCTCCATGCTAGCCAAGTTGTTGCAGCCCTCCATCTATGATGACGCTAATAGAACGCTCCTTCACAACTCCCTTTGTATGGAACAAATTATGCCTCCGATTTTGCTCAGCTTGTGTAACTCTGACACTCAAAACACGTTGAGCAACTAAACATTCATACCTGCCAAAGATCTTCAAAGAGCCATGTATTGTGTCTCATGATCGTAATCATCTCCACCGTGTTCCTCATGTGTAATAAGAGCCAAAGTCTCTCATCGTAGTCACTAGCGGACTCATACCCACCATCCTCAGAGCAATCATCACACGCCGAGATTTGCATTCTTCGCAAAAAAAAAAAAAAAAAGTGTGTGAAGTATTTTGTTCGATAACATAAATAGATTATTGAATAGTTTGCACTAGAAATCACCGACAAATATGCATGTATGCAATATTTTGGTCGATACAAGGTACTCATGTCCTCATCATCCTCCCTTTTGAAAATAAAGCCGCCCCTCGCATTGCTTAATCTGAAATGTGGCTAACAAAAGAGACAAGGTGTACATGTTGTATATGTATACGCCATCCATTTTTACTTCCTTGATTTTTGCATATATGACACATGAATAGATGAGTAACTTGCATAGTTCATAAAATCTAAAGCCAACAAATTAGCACAAGAACTAGAAGGCATGAAAATATTGCAACTCAGCTTGCACATATAAGTGAAGCTCTTATTTATTTCAAAAGATTGACAATGTTCATCATTAAACCATCCCAACATTGGTGAATAAACCTTATTTGAATCAAATTTACATGCTACAACATGCTTAGATAAGCAAACATGCAATGAGTAATTCGACACGTAATCATCACCAAGATTAGAGGTCATATCAAAACGATTAAACATTGATTCTTTTGCATCAACAGTTAATTCAATTGGTGCTCTCAAAATTGTTGGTATTTCAGTTGTTTGATCACATGGCATAGTCAAATTATCAACATAATCCTCAAAAATAGGTGGTGTGATCAAAGTAGTGGTAGCTCAACACATGATGTATTCAAGTTAACTAGGAATGCATCATTCTCATGTGAAGTTATATCATCAATACCTTTATGTTACCTTGTGGCAAAGACGTAATGATGTAGTTACAGACGTAGACAATGCACCATACTCTTGAGATAATGTCACGCCCGAGGTGGGGCTGCTCTAGTAGGTGCAACGGTGGAGGAACCAACCGCGGTGGTGAGCATGAACTGAATTGTAGTTGTTGTAGTCACCCAATGCATCCTCCTCAGAATCGCTCTCAAAGGTACAAGCACTAACATACATACCAGTAATGCAACGAGGAATATACTGAAATCTTGCCTGAATATCACGGTTCAAACCAATTAAAAAATCTATTCATTGTATCATTCTCAGATTCTTCTATGTCACAATGATGTATATAAGATTTGAACTCTTGGTAGTAAGCATGAACAGTGTTATTACCTTGTTTAAATTGTTCAAATTTATGAAGCAATTCACGATTTATAGTAAGGAGGGAAAATTGTTTTCTCATTACATCTTTCAAATCTTTCCAAGTTGTGGGTTGGTTATCAATGTTTTTCATACAATGCACATTCCACCAAATGAAGCAAAACCAAGAATGCTCTAGTGGCAGCTCAGACTCGCCAAGTTCGTAAAAGCCATGGTGACTAAAAACTTGTTCTACTTCAAGCTCCCAAGCTAGATAAATAGCAGGATTAAATCTACCTCAAATGACGGTAAAGAGCTAACCTGGCCATGTGCTTGTGTGTGTTGTTCCAACTCTCGTGATGGTGAAGATGTGTTCGCAGTCCAAGAACTTCTATCTCCAAACCTGTCATGATTAGTAGAAACAAGAAACAAAATCCAAAAATAATGTTCCTATAACTACTAGGATGTGGTGGTAAAATGCTCACAAGAAAGCAAATATCAATGTCTTACAAGTTCTTACCATGCAGCAAAGCGGTGATCGGCAACCAGCGTGTCAAGTAACTCTAATATTGAGTAAAGCGATTGCTGGGGAGCGACGATACACGGTGTAGAAATATGTGGAGCTGGGTTGGCTATATATGGTAGCAAAAGATTAGCAATAATCAATTCAAAGATGCAATGTTGAATAAACGCCAACGACGGTATCGTGCTGGTCCTAGGCTAGACCGACTAGAGACGCGAGCCTAGAACACTAATGAGGTCACAAGATAGCACAACTAGCATCAATGAAGGATACTAAGTAGCTCTTGACAGCAAGATATAAGTGAAGATCACAATGGTAGTGAAGATAATGATGAAAAACAACTACCAAGCAGGACATACAACAAATCTCTCTCCAACTTTCCTCTTGAAAAGTTTGAGCCAATTTTCTGATAAATTTTCAAAGAATGCTACGAACACAAGCTTTCCAATGCAAAAAGAATCACTCAATTCGGAGTCCGTATAAGAACAAGCAAGAAACTGAGATTGCAATCTGGATATTGCGAATATAAGATGAAAGCTTTATTGATCAAGGTGGGGTTTTGTTTAGATCAAAAGTTCGCCATAGCTGCAATCTTCTGCAGATTGCTTGTGTTCAACGACTGACAAAGGCGCACAGTAACCCCACCTTGATCAATAAAGCTTATCTTATATTCGCAATATCCAGATTGCAATCTCAGTTTCTTGCTTGTTCTTCGCTTGCTCGCAGGAAATAGACCTCGTGGTCGTTGATCGTGTTCGCGCGTGGTCAATAACCTCTCGGAGTTGGTTTAGCGATTGCTATAGCGCGACGCCCTCGTGACGTCAGAGTCGGATCACAAAGTCGACTTCCACCAAAGCGAAATCCACCATCTCATCGAAAGACGGACACCTTTGCCTCTATCAAGTTCACGTTTGGAGTGGGATCCCTCGAAGAACACGATGAACACGCGGAAGAACGGAGAGAAATCACAAGGGGAAACACTCAAAAACAAGTCCAATCACACATCCACTAGACAATCTGATAGAGGCGGGGGTGTCCCGATCTTTCGATGAGATGATAACTATCGATTTGGTGGAGACGACTTTGACGATCCGACTACAAACGCACGACGCTGGCGCCTTAGCAATCGCTAAACCAACTCCGAGAGGTTATTGACCACGCCGAGCACAATCAACCCGACTACGAAGGTCTATTCCTGCAAGCAATCAAGAACAAGCAAGAATATGATAAAAGCAATCTGAATATTGCGAGTATGTATGAAGTATTGATAAAGGTGGGGATCCGTAAGCGTTCTTGGTCTGGTCGTTGGACACAAACGGCACACGGTTGCAATGGCTAACTTTAACTAAACAAATCCCAAGGAAAAGCTACTAGATGGATCTACTTATATAGGAGCAAGGGTGGCGGCCAAGGAGGTGGGAGAACGTCCCAAGGCAGCCTAAAACTAACCCTAGGTCGTACAAGGCCAATGGGCCCAAGTGGAGGTGACGAACACCTTTGGACTTGTAGTTTGACTCGGATTCTGGTGCAGCGTCAGATTGTTTCGTCTATAACTCAACGCCCGGACGTATTTCAAGGTGATTCCAATTGTGCTGGAAAGAGCATGAAATCTACTTTCCAACAAAAACGAATCACCCAATTCGAGTCCGTATGAAAAGTTGTTGGCGTTTTGAGTCAGGTATGTCTGTGCAGTCCGAATCGAATCTGACCGTGAGAGACTTGGACTCTATCTTCTCTTGGCCCAAAAGTGACGTGAGAAAACTTTTCGAACAGCACCTAAACTTTTCCTTTTCCCTTATCTTCATATGTGGATTGTACAAATGTCCCATACACCTGCAATTAGACAAAACAAAAAAGTATGTGAAGTATTTTTGTTCTGGATAACATAAATATATTATTGAATAGTTTGCACTAGAAATCAGCTGACAAATATGCAGGTATGCAATATTTTTGGTCTTATCCAACGTAGTCATGTCCTCATCATCCTCCCCTTCTTGAAAACAAAGCCGTCCTCGGCGTTGCTTAATCTGAAATGTGGCTAACAAAAGAGACAAGGTGTACATGTTGTAGATGTATACGTCATCCATTTTTACTTCCCTTGATTTTTGCATATATGACACATGAATAGATGAGTAACTTGCATAGTTCATAAAATCTAAAGCCAACAAATTAGCACAAGAACTAGAAGGCATGAAAATATTGCAATTCAGTTTGCACATATAAGTGAAGCTCTTATTTATTTCAAAAGTTTGACAATGTTCATCATTAAACCATCCCAAAATTGGTGAATAAACCTTATTTGAATCAAATTTACATGCTACAACATGCTTAGATAAGCAAACATGCAATGAGTCATTCGACACAGAATCATCATCAAGATTAGAGGTCATATCAAAATGATTAAACATTGATTCTTTTGCATCAACAGTTAATTCAATGGGTGCACTCAAAATTGTTGGTATTTCAGTTGTTTGATCACATGACGATTCATGACAGTTTCAAGATTCTCTAAAATAGGTGATGTGCTCAAATCACTGTGTAACTCAACACATGATGCATTCAAGTTAACTACGGATGCATCATTCTCATGTAAATTTGTATCATCAATACCTTTATGTTACCTTGTCGCAAAGACGAGCTGATGTAGGTACAGACGAGACAATGCACCATGCTCTTGAGATGATGCTGCGCCACAATCCGAGGAGGGGCTGCTCTAGTAGGTGCAACGGTGGAGGAACCAACCGCGGTGGTGAGCATGAACTGAATAGTACTTGTTGTAGTCACCCAATGCATCCTCCTCAGAATCGCCTCTCAAAGGTACAAGCACTAACATACATACCAAGAATGCAACGAGGAATATATCAAATCTTGCTCGAATATCATGGTTCAAACCACCAAAAATCTATTCATTATATCATCCTTAGATTCTTCTATGTCACAATGATGCATATAAGATTTGAACTCTTTGTAGTAAGCATGAACAGTGTTGTTGCTTTGTTTAAATTGTTCAAATTTCATGAAGCAATTCACCATTTATAGTAAGTGATAGAGGCCAAGTTGTCCCGCCTTTCGATGAGATGGTGGATTTCGCTTTGGTGGAAGTCGACTTTGACGATCCGACCACGAAGGCATGAAAGTACGCCGCTACTTTAGCAATCGCTAAACCAACTCCGAGAGGTTATTGACCACGCCAAGACGATCAACTCTGACCACGAGGGTCTATTTCATGCGAGCAAACAAAGAACAAGCAAGAAACTGAGATTGCAATCTGGATATTGCGAATATAAGATGAAAGCTTTATTGATCAAGGTGGGGTTCTGTGACGTCTTTGTCTGGTCGTTGAACACAAACGAAGTACGCGAAGTTGCAGCTATGGCGAACTTTTGATCTAAACAAAACCCAAGTCTAAACGATGCCTTAAGGGCTATATTTATAGGGAAAAGAGAGGGGATTTTGTCCACCCTTGGCAAGGTGGGACTAAAACACCTCCTAAGTCGTTTTCCCTACAATATGGACTCTAGAAATAGATTACATGGGCCTGGCCCAAAATAAGGTGGCGCAACACCAATAATAAGCTATGGACGAAATTTATGAAAGGCCATCTTGTATATTTCGGCCCACCATCTTGTATGTCATCATGGTGGCTTCAAAGTCCGAAATCTTCACTTGAACCTCCGTTTGTTCTCTTCAAGACGCACCTTCATCTCCGTGCTTGACCATGCTCCAATGTTCAACCTTCCCGTCTGCATAGGCCCTTCAATTGCAAGCAACACAAATGTATCTAAGTTAGGCAGCATCATATTCTCATGAACATTAGAAACATTACCAAGAAACGAAAGTACCTGATAATTTAATTGGCGTATCTGAGCTCTAGCAACTATTCCAAGAGGTAAAATAGTAGGGGATATGGGTGTAACTATGGTAGCCATGTCCTCATCATCCTCCCCTTCTTGAAAACAAAGCCGTCCTCGGCGTTGCTTAATCTGAAATCAGGCTAACAAAAGAGACAAGGTGTACACGTTGTATATGTATATGTCATCCATTTTCACCGATCTCGCTTAGCACATGTGACACAGCTTATACAAGAGCACCCTTCAAAAGTCATGAAATATAAAGCAAATATATTATCACAAGAAGTCGAAGGCATGAAAAATTGCAACCTAGTTTGCACATATAAGTGAAGCTCTTATTCATATCAAAAGATCGACAATGCTTATCATTAAACCATCCCAACATTGATGAACCACCACCAAGATTAGAGGTCATATCAAAATGATTAAACATTGGCACAATTATTTTCAAACGTATTTGATCCAAATCTGATTTATTCCGTGATTCACTTGATTCTTTTGCATCAATAGTTAATTCAATGGGTTCACTCAAAATTGTTTGATCACATGGCAAAGTCAAATCATCAACATAGTCCTCTAAAATAGCTGGTGTGATCAAAGTAGTGGGTAGCTCACCGCATGGTGCATTTAAATTGACAAGACATTCATCATACTCATGTGGAGGTGGAAGATCGGTACCTTTGTCATTACCTCTTATGATCAACAAAGATGATGTAGGCACTCTAGGTGGCGACACGTCACATAGTGGAGGTGATGTAGTGCTCTCAACAATGGATGTTGTTGCCATAGGAGACGCAGTGGTGGAAGGAACAACCGTCGCTCGTGGGATTGGCACCTTCTGCTTGTTTATCTTGTGGGCAACACGTCTGGTTATCTCCTCTTCAGCTTTGCAAGCAAGACGAAACAAACGGTCCATAGGATAACATGTTTCATGAATTAATATCTCCTGAATGTCACGGTTTAATCCTCCCCAAAACCTATCCATAAATTCTTCTTCACTTTCTTCTAAAGAGGAATGCAACAAGGTAGTTTGTAAATCATCATAATATTTCGTTACGGTGTCACTACCTTGTTTTAAATGTTGCAACTTTTTCATCATGTCATGAGTATAATAAGCGGGACAAATGTATGTCGATGGCAAGTTTCAAATCATCCTCTGTAATAGGTATATAATCAGGGTGTAACCGACAATATTCACTCCACCAAACTAAAGCATAACCAGTGAAAGAACCAACTGCAACCTTAACTTTTTTACATTCATCAAAATTATGGGAAGCAAATATATTTTTTATGTCGAACTCCCATTCAATATATAAAGCAGGTCTAAAACGGCCGTTAAATGATGGTATAGGAACATTAACCTGATCATGTGCATTTGGATGTTTATGCACCTCTCGAGATCGCTGTGGAATTTGCATAGGTGGTGGCATGTCTCCCGCGATCGACAAAGCCCATGAATTGACTTTAGATCCTGTCATGATTAGTAGAAACAAGAAAATAAAATCCAAAAAATAATGTTCCTATAACTACTAGGATGTGGTGGTAAAACGCTCACAGTAAAGCAAATATCAATGTCTTACAAATTCTTACCAGGCAGCAGGCGGTGATCGACAACCAGCGGTGTCAAGTAACTCCAAAAGTTGGGTAAAGCGATTGCCAGGTGAACATATAGATACACGGTGTAGAAATATGTAGAGTTGGGTTGGCTTTATATATGTGGAAAAAAATGCTACAACCACGTTAATTAATGCAAGCTGAAAATTCATTCAAAGTGGTCGAGTGCTGGTCATAGGCTAGACTGTACTAGAGACGCGAGCCTAAGACACAGATGAAAATTCACACCGCGACGGAGGAGAATATAATGAAGTCAGGGAAATCGCATTCAAATAGTATGATGCGCTCCAAAGCAAATGACCAAACAAAAATTCTCTCTCCAAAAGTACCGTAGATTCAGCAATCAAAAATGTGTGTGACACAAAGACCAATGAGGCAGCCCATAAAACATGTGCGTTGTTGTTTTCCGAACTAAGTCAAACGCTTGGTCTTTTTTTTAAGAGACACAAGTACCAGTCACGCGGCTCCACAAGGAAAATGCCCCTCTTTTTTTTTGGCGCACCAGAATAGCCAAAACGAAATTGGTTGTTGTACGCTCACGTAATCCAAAGAAAACAATCCAAACAAGGCAAGAATCGTACTCTTTAAATTCTCTCTTTTTTTTCTTCCACAAAACGAGCAAGGCAAATCAGATTTTCCTTATTTTCTTTTAAATCTTGGTTCGCAAGTCTATCTCTCCTCACGCTTTGCTTTTTTCTTTCATTATCTCCTTTACTTTCCTTCCTTTACTTGCACTTTTTATTTCCCGCCAAACCAATCTCTTTCCTTCTTCTCTCACCTCAAAATAAGATCAAGCGCCACACTTTCCTTGTATACGCTTTCTTTCCTTGTTTTTCCTCCGAATATCCCAAACGTCCAGAATTTGGAAACCTCCAACCGAAATTTGTTTTTCCTTGATAGAGGCCAAGTTGTCCCGTCTTTCGATGAGATGGTGGATTTCGCTTTGGTGGAAGTCGACTTTGACGATCCGACTCACGAAGGGCGAGGACGCCGCGCTTTAGCAATCGCTAAACCAACTCCGAGAGGTTATTGACCACGCCAAGACGATCAACCTGACCACGAGGGTCTATTTCCGTGAGCAAACGAAGAACAAGCAAGAAACTGAGATTGCAACTGGATATTGCGAATATAAGATGAAAGCTTTATTGATCAAGGTGGGGTTCTGTGACGCCTTTGTCCGGTCGCTGAACACAAACGGCACGCCAAGTTGCAGCTATGGCTAACTTTTGATCTAAACAAAACCCAAGTCTAAACGATGCCTTAAGGGCTATATTTATAGGAAAGAGAGGGATTTTGTCCACCCTTGGCAAGGTGGGACTAAAACACCTCCTAAGTCGCTTTTCCTACAATATGGACTCTAGAAATAGATTACATGGGCCTGGCCCAAAATAAGGTGGCGCAACACCAATAATAAGCTATGGACGAAATTTATGAAAGGCCATCTTGTATATTTCGTCCACCATCTTGTATGTCATCATGGTGGCTTCAAAGTCCGAAATCTTCACTTGAACCTCCGTTTTGTTCTCTTCAAGACGCACCTTCATCTCCGATTTGACCATGCTCCAATGTTCAACCTTCCCGTCTGCAATAGGCCCTTCAATTGCAAGCAACACAAATGTATCTAAGTTAGGCAGCATCATATTCTCATGAACATTAGAAACATTACCAAGAAACGAAAGTACCGATAATTTAATTGGCGATTCGAGCACTAGCAACTATTCCAAGAGGTAAAATAGTAGGGATATGGGTGTAACTATGGTAGCCATGTCCTCATCAAGAAGGAGTGAAAAATGTTGTCTCATTACATCTTTCAAATCTTTCCAAGTTGTGGGTTGGTTATCAATATTTTCCTTACAATGCACACTCCACCAAACTCAAGCAAAACCAAGATATGCTCTAGTGGTAGCTCAGATCGCCAAGTTCGAAAAGTCATGGTTACTAAAACTTGTTCTACTTCAAACTCCCAAGCTAGATAAATAGCAGGATTAAATCTACCTCAAATGACGGTAAAGAGATAACCTGACCATGTGGTTGTGTGTGTTGTCCCAACTCGTGATGGTGAAGATGTGTCCATCGTCCAAGAACTTCTATCTCCGTAACTCCTGTCATGATTAGTAGAAACAAGAAACAAAATTCCAGAATAATGTTCCTATGAACTACTAGGATGTGGTTGTAAAGTGCTCACAGAAAGCAAATATCAATATCTTACAAGTTCTTACGATGCGGCGGTGGTGACAGCAACCAGCGATGCCAAATAACTTTGAAGATTGTGTAAAGCGATTGCTGGGGAACGACGATACACGTGTAGAAATATGTGGAGCTGGGTTGGCTATATATGGTAGCAAAAGATTAGCAATAATCAATTCAGAGATGCAATGTTGAATAAACGCTCAACGACGGTAATCGTGCTGGTCCTAGGCTAGACCGACTAGAGACGCGAGCCTAGAACACTAATGAGGTCACGGCGAAAGCACAACTTGCATCAATGAAGGATACTAAGTAGCTCTTGACAGCAAGATAGAAGTGAAGATCACAACGTAGTGAAGATAATGATGAAAACAACTACCAAGGTGATATACAACAACTCTCTCTCCAACTTTCCTCTTGAAAAGTTTGAGCCAATTTTATGATAAATTCTTTCAAAGAATGCTACTAACTCAAGCTTTCCAATGCGAAAAGAATCACTCAATTCGAAGTTGATATGAGGAGTCAAAGAATTCTAAACTGGCCTCGAAATATTGGAACAAGCTGTGTTCACTTAACTTCGAGGGCAAAAAGACCTATTTAGAAGCCGATTTTGAGGTGTCAAATATTGAACTAACTTCTGCAACTATTTAGATGCGGCTCGTCGCTAGCTTCAATTTGAGTACTCACGGAGCCAAAACGGACTTCAGATGAGGAAGATACACCTGTTTTATCGAATAAAGCGCAAAAATGATTCTAATCCGAATTCGTGTACGAGATTGATTCTAGATAGATCCGATTTTTTTATTTTTCTTCTCTTTTTTTTTTTTTTTTTCTTTCTTTTTTTTTTTTCTTTTTTTCTCTTTTTTCTCCTCTTCCAAGACAAACTAGATAAGATGCAGATTGATCAAAGCGAAGATGTGAATGACCTCAACTATGATTATGACAATGAACAGCGCCAGAGAACGTGGTGGAAATTAATAGATGGGATGGTGGACAGCGGAAGGGATAATGATGCAGCAAGCGGCGTGACTGATGTGAACAGAACTCAAACTCTAAAGGAACTAGACACTAAGACCAGCAACCCACACGACGATGCAACCGATAATTCAACTATGCAAGCAATGAATTGAAAATTGCAAAGGCTCGATCGCTTGGATAAAGGATGAACAGATCTAACTTTTTTGTGGCTTTTTCATGGACTGTAGGTATGAATGATGATGCGATCTAAACTATGAAAAGCTGTAAAATCTCACCGAGCAACCTGAAAACTGATACCACTTGATAGAGGCGGGTGTCCCGATCTTCGATGAGATGATAACTATCGATTTGGTGAAGATGACTTGACGATCCGACTACAAACGGGCACGACGCTTGCGCTTTAGCAATCGCTAAACCAACTCCGAGAGGTTATTGACCACGCCGAGCACAATCAACCTGACCACAAAGGTCTATTCCTGCAAGCAATCAAGAACAAGCAAGAATATGATAAAAGCAATCTGAATATTGCGTAGTATATATGAAGTATTGATAAAGGTGGGGATTCGTAAGCGGTCTTGGTCTGGTCGTTGGACACAAACGAAGTAATAACGGTTGCAATGGCTAACTTTAACTAAACAAATCCCATGGAAAAGCTACTAGATGGATCTACTTATATAGGAGCAAGGGTGGCGGCCAAGGAGGTGGGAGAACGTCCCAAGGCAGCCTAAAACTAACCCTAGGTCGTACAAGGCCATGGGCCCAAGTGGAGGTGACGAACACCTTTGGACTTGTAGTTTCACTCGGATTCTGGTGCAGCGTCAGATTGTTTCGTCTATAACTCAACGCTCCGGACGTATTTTAAGGTGATTCCAATTGTGCTGGAAAGAGCATGAAATCTACTTTCCAACAAAAAACGAATCACCCAATTCGGAGTCCGTATGAAAAAGTTGTTGGCCTTTTGAGTCAGGTATGTCTGTGCAGTCCGAATCTGAATCCAGACCGTGAGAGACTTGGACTCTATCTTCTCTTGGCCCAAAAGTGACGTGAGAAAACTTTTCGAACAGCACCTAAACTTCTCCTTTTCCCTTATCTTCATATGTGGATTGTACAAATGTCCCATACACCTGCAATTAGACAAAACACAAAAGTATGTGAAGTATTTTTGTTCTGGATAACATAAATAGATTATTGAATAGTTTGCACTAGAAATCACCTGACAAATATGCATGTATGCAATATTTTTGGTCTTATCCAACGTAGTCATGTCCTCATCACAATCAAACACACAAGATCCGCAAGGTACATGAACAACAAAGGGAAAGATACAAGGTAAGGTTCATCTCCAAGAGGAGGTCTTGATGATATCCTAGATGGATCTTCCCTAAAGAGGGGTCTTGAATCCGCAGGGGGATCTTCTCTTAGATGGAGGTCTTGGCCTCCAATGGAGTAGTGGTCTCTCTCTCTCAAGAATAGATGTAGGTAGGAGCAAAGCTCACTTAAGAATGAGCTATCACTTTGCTAACCCTAGAAAGGAGGTGGAGGAGGTTCATTTATAGCCCTGTGGGCTAAGGGGTAAGTGAAGGGCGAGGGGTACACGGGCTTCGCCCAAGTCACGACGCAGCGGGGTCCGGATGATCCGATGGTGGCCCGGATGATCCGGTGTCGGGGTCCGATGATCCGGGCGACCGTCCGGATGATCCGCTTGCCGAGCAGGTGTTCTGTAGTCTTCGGCGCGTTAGCCGGATCGTCTCGGAGGTCGTCCGGATCGTTCGGGCTGGTCCGGATCATCCGGCTGGGCGTCCCGATGATCCGGCAACCTGCACTTCTTCCTCCTTCCGTCTCTCTTCCACGCTTCCTCGTGGATGGTGTAGTCCTTCCTGGCACTTGCTGATAGAGGCAAAGGTGTCCCGCCTTTCGATGAGATGGTGGATTTCGCTTTGGTGGAAGTCGACTTTGACGATCCGACCACGAAGCGCAGCGAGGACGCCGCGCCTTAGCAATCGCTAAACCAACTCCAAGAGGTTATTGACCACGCCGAGCACGATCAACCTCGACCACGAGGGTCTATTTTCGCGAGCAAACGAAGAACAAGCAAGAAACTGAGATTGCAACTGGATATTGCGAATATAAGATGAAAGCTTTATTGATCAAGGTGGGGTTCTGTGGACGCTTTGTCCGGTCGTTGAACACAAACGGCACGCCGGTTGCAGCTATGGCTAACTTTTGATCTAAACAAAACCCAAAGTCTAAACGGTGCCCTAAGGGCTGTATATATGGAGGAAGAGGGGAGAATTTCGTGGCCCTTGGTGGAGGGGTCCAAACTAACCCTATCTCTTGTTTCCCACACATACGGACTCTAAAAATAGCCTATACTAATGTATTTCGAAATTACATGGGCCTGGCCCAATAATAAGGTGACGCAGCACCTAGAATAGCCTCTGGACGAAATTTATGAAGTGGCATCTTGTATATTTCGTCCAAGGCTTCATGCACTCATTATGGTGGCTTCAAAGTCCTGAAATCATCACTTGTAACTCCATTCTGTCCTCTTGCGCATGCCATCATCTCCATGCTTGTTCTTGCTCCAATGTTCATCCTTCTCCAAGCTAGGCCCTTCATTTGTAAGCAAAACAAATGTATCCAATTTAGGCAAGATCATATTCTCATGAACATTAGAATCATTACCAAGAAACGAAAGTACCGGTAATTTAGTGGCGCATGCGAGCTCTAGTAATTGGTCCAAGATGTATAGCAGCAGGGCTGTGGGTGTAACAATGGTATTGATGTCCTCATCATCCTCCCTTCTTGAATTGAAGTCGCCCTCGACGGAAGTTCATCTTCCTCACCCAAATATGGCTTCAAATCTGCAATGTTAAAAGTGGACTAACCCCAAAATCTGCAGCAGCTCAAGTTTATATGCATTATCATTTACTTTCTCCAACACATTAAAGGGACCAGCAGACGTGGCATTAGCTTTGATTTATGCAAATCAGAAATCTATCTCACGCAAATGTAACCAAACAAGATCTCCGTGCAAACACAACATGTTTTCTACCCTTATCTCCAGAAGTTTATATTTAGCATTCATAGGCTCAATGTTTTCCTTAGTTAACTCATGCATTTTTAAAATCAATTCAGCACGTTCTTTAGCATCAAAATTAACCTTCTCCAAGATGGAAGAGGCAACAAATCAATAGGTGCACGAGGTAGGAAACCATACACAACTTCAAAAGGGCACATCTTAGTAGTAGAATGCAATGAACGATTATAAGCAAATTCAATATGAGGCAAGCATTCCTCCCACATTTTCTTATTTTTCTTTAGAACAGCCCTAAGCATAGTAGACAATGTTCTATTGACTACTTCAGTTTGTCCATCAGTTTGGGGTGACAAGTAGTACTAAAAGTAGTTTAGTCCCCAACTTAGCCCATAAACATCTCCAAAAGTGGCTAAGAAATTTAGTATCACGATCTGAAACAATAGTATTTGGCACACCATGCAAGCTTAATAATTTCACGAAAGAACAAATCAGCAACATTGACAAAGATCATCGCTTTTATGACATGGTATAAAGTGTGCCATTTTCGAGAATCTATCCACGACAACAAATATGTTATCCTCCCTTCTTTGTTCTAGGTAAACCTAAAACAAAGTCCATCGATATATCCTCCCAAGGAACACTAGGTACAGTGCAAAGGCATATATAAACCATGAGGATTGAGTCGTGACTTAGCTTTTTGACATGTAGTGCAATGAGCAATAAAACGCCAACATCCCGCCTCATCTTTGGCCAAAAGAAATGTGTAGCAAGTACGCCCTCCGCCTTCTTCACGCCAAAGTGTCCCATTAGTCCTCCTCCATGCGCCTCCCGCAACAACAAAAGACGAACGGAGCTAGCTGGAATGCATAGCTTGTTAGCACGAACACAAATCCATCATTAACGACAAACTTGTTCCATGTTCTTCCTTCTTTACAATTCTGCAATACATCTTTAAAATCAGCATCATGCACATATTGATCTTTGATGGTCTCCAAACCAAATATTTTGAAGTCAAGTTGTGAAAGCATAGTATAGCGATTTAGACAATGCATCAAGAATAACATTTTCTTTACCCTTCTTGTGTTTAATGACATAAGGGAAAGTCTCAATGAATTCAACCCATTTAGCATGTCTACGATTCAGTTTAGCTTGACTTTTAATATGTTTCAAAGATTCATGATCGAATGTATAACAAATTCTTTGGGCCATAAATAATGTTGCCATGTTTCTAAAGTCCTAACAAGAGCATATAATTCTTTATCATAAGTAGAGTAATTCAGACTAGGCCCACTCAATTTTTCGTAAAAGTATGCAACAGGTTTGCCATCTTGTAATAACACACCTCCTAATCCAATTCCACTAGCATCACATTCAAGCTCAAAAGTCTTATTAAAATCAGGAAGTTGGAGTAAAGGAGCATGTGTCAACTTAGCTTTCAATACCGTGAAGGCTTCTTCCCGTAAGCGGTACCCCAAACAAAAGGCACATCCTTCTTTGTAAGCTCGTTGAGAGGTGCAGCAATGGTGCTGAAATCTCTCACAAAACGCCTATAGAAACCAGCGAGGCCAAGGAAACTCCTCACTTGTGTGACCGCTTTGGGCTGCGCCAACTCTCAATAGCTTCAATCTTGGCTTTATCAACTTCAATTCCTCGTGGAGTAACAACATAGCCAAGAAAAGATACTCGGTCGGTGCAAAAGGTGCACTTCCCAAGGTTACCAAACAAACGCATCACGAGAGCATTAAAAACAGCACGTAAATGTTCCAAATGTTCTTCCAAAGATTTGCTATAAATCAAGATATCATCAAAATAGACTACCACAAATCGTCCAATGAAAGCACGAAACTTCGCTCATTAATCTCATGAAAGTACTAGGTGCATTAGTTAACCCAAAAGGCATGACTAACCACTCATATAATCCAAACTTAGTTTTAAATGCTGTTTTCCATTCATCTCCCAATTTCATACGAATTTGATGGTATCCACTACGCAAATCAACTTTGGAGAATATTGTAGAGCCACTCAATTCATCAAGCATATCATCTAGCCTAGGAATAGGGTGACGATAACTAATAGTAATATTATTGATGCCTCTACAATCAACACACATACGTGACGTACCATCCTTTTTCGCACTAGAATAATAGGAACAGCACAAGGACTAAGGGATTCGCGATATAACCTTTGTCGAGCAGCTCCTGTACTTGACGATAATCTCCTTCATCTCCTCCGGATTGGTACGGTATGGTGCACGGTTGGTAATGATGCACCGAATTAAGTCAATTTGATGCTCAATCCTCGAATAGGTGGTAATCCCGTGGCACGCCTTGTGGAAAGACGCCCGAACTCCCGCAAAATGTTAGTGACAGCAGGGGCAAAGAGGAAGGCACGCCTCTAATGAAAATAATGCCTCTTTGCACACAAAAGCATAGCAAATAGATTTGCTAAAATCTAGCTCATCAATATCAGATTTGGTGGCAAGTAAACATGCACTTTTCAATTTAATTTCGAAGCAACAAGAGATGGTTTATTATTAGGCTTCATGTGTTGCTCAAATTCTTTTGCCACAATCTGATTTTCACTCTTATTTTCTCCTGTTTTGCTTTATTAGCTCTATTAATATCATCTTTCAAAATGGACTGTGGAGTCATAGGAAGCAAAGTAATATTTTTATCCTTATGAACAAGAGTATATCGATTGTTTCTACCATGGTGTACAGAATTTTATCAAATTGCCATGGTCTACCAAGTAACAAGGAACATGCTTGCATAGGTACCACATCACAATCAACATAATCAGCATATGTAGAGATACTAAAATGCACACTAACAAGACGTGTTACCTTCACCTTGCCGCTGTTGTTGAACCATTGAATGTAGTAAGGATGTGGATGTGGTCTTGTGGTGAGAGATAGCTTCTCCACCATCTCCATGCTAGCCAAGTTGTTGCAGCTCCTCCATCTATGATGACGCTAATAGAACGCTCCTTCACAACTCCCTTTGTATGGAACAAATTATGCCTCTGATTTTGCTCAGCTTGTGTAACCTGCACACTCAAAACACGCTGAGCAACTAAACATTCATACCTGTCAAGATCTTCAAGAGCCATGTATTGTGTCTCATGATCGTAATCATCTCCACCGTGTTCCTCATGTGTAATAAGAGCCAAAGTCTCCTCATCATAGTCACTAGCGGACTCATACCCACCATCCTCAAGAGCAATCATCACACGCTGAGATTTGCATTCTCAAGAAAATGTCCTCTTCCTTACAACGACGACAAATAATATCACTTGTGTGCCCTGCTGACGCCATGGAAGAAGAAGAGCTCAGGCAGGCCCGGCAGTGTGCTCTTGGCGATAGTGGTGGTTGTGCTCGCTTTCTTGTATCACGGTTGGAGGTGGCACCAAGGAGGTGATGGTGCAAAGGAAGTAGATGATGCACGTGGTGTCCATGATGAAGGTCGACCTGCAGAAAAGTTAGTGCGCCGCCAATGCTCGCCGATCATGCACTTCACGCTCAGCTTTACAAGCAAGATGGAATAAACGAGTGATATTATTATAATCCTTATAGTCTAGAATGGTCTGAATCTCTATTTAATCCACCCGTAAAACGTGCAAGCATAGCTTCATTCTCCTCAACAATACCACATCTAATCAAGCCAGCTTTGTAATTCCCGATAATATTCTTCTACAGAATTTTTTCCTTGTCTTAAACGCTGCAATTTTTGAAGTAATTCACGTTGATAATATGGTGGAACCCAACGAGTACGCATAGTAGTTTTCAAAGCAGCCCAAGTAGCTGGAACAGATATAATCTACAATGTTCGACCACCAAACACATGCAAAGCTAGTGAAAGCACAAACAGCAAAGCAGAACACGTCTCTCCTCGAGGATATTGTAAACATGTAAATCGTTGTTCAGTTTCTAACTCCCAAGTAAGATATATATCAGAACATATCTACCCTCAAATGGTGGAATATTCAATTTCAGTTTAGGGAGATGGTCATGATCTCGCACTGAGGGGGAGCCCTAACATTGCCATTATTTGCATGTGGACGACCGGTGGTTGTGGTGCTGGTGGTTGCACGTAGTTCGATGTTGATCAACCTCATCCTCGTAATCTTCCACATAATCATCCTCGCCGGTAACAAAGCAGCAGCAGAGCAGGAGCCAAAGAAGCACCAACAGCAGAGCAGCTGCACAGAATTTTGTCCTCGCTCAATAGGAACACGCTGAGCCTGGCCCATACCGATTCGAAGGGGCGAGTTGTTGTCGCTGCAGAGGTGCGATAGGTGCAGCCGGCGGTGGTTGTGGAAAACGCGCGAGCAATTCATCAAACTTGCTATCAAGCTTTGTTTCAAACGCCTTCTCAATGCCATCTATCTTCTCCATGGCCTCACAATCTCTGTTTACCACATCTTGCACCTGTCCAATCATCATTTGCTGAAACTTATCATGTAGCTGTTTGTTTGTCAAGTTCTCCCAATCAGTCTCATCGGCCTGTGTTCCCGCCATGGTTAGCAGCAATAGAAACACACAAGAATATGATCCCACAGACTACTAGGAAGTGGTGGTGGTGGTGTGGTGACATCACAAACCGTGAAGCAAATCTCAAATTCTTACCAGTTCTACCCAAAGAAGGTGGTGATCGGCAACCGCTAGTAGTCAAAACTCTCAAAGCTTGGCTATAGCGATTACTGTGGAGAATCAAACGCACGACGAGATGTATGTGGAGCTGGGAAGGCTTATAATATGGTAGCAAAAGGGTCAGAATAATCAAATCAGAGATGCAAAGTTGAATAAACGCCAACGACGGTATCAGGTTGGTCCTAGGCTAGACCGTGCTAGAGACGCGAGCCTAGAACACTAACAAAATCACGGCGCTGCACGTAAACAAGGGAAGAGCACACTCTGAATTTTTTTTTTTCTTTTGCTTTTTTTTCCTTTTTTTTTTGTTCGCAACAAATTTTTTTCAAAAAGTCTACAAATGGTCTAAAACTGCCTAGCCAGAATTTTCCAACCGAACTATTTTTCTTCTCATGATGGCTCGAAGTTGGGGAGTCCTCTCTCGTCACGACTCGGAGTATCGCGTGATCTCGAAATCGAGAACAATGCAACGACATCGGACTCGGACTAGGACTGGTGGCGGAGATGAATCTGTGGAACTCGGACTGGTGGCGAAGATGAATCTGTGGAACTCGGATCGGTGGCGCAGATGAATCTGGTGGAACCTTGACTGGTGGCGGATATATGTTGCGTGTGGACTCGGATGGGCGGATGGCGGCGGATATGTGGTGGTGTATATAGATTCGGATTGGCGGTGAATATGTGGTGGTGGTATATGGCAGCGGCGACGTGACAACCCGTGAATGTAACTCAAACTCTAAAAGACTAGACGCTAAGACCAGAACTAGACACCACGATGCAACCGCAAATTCAACAACGCAAATACGTAAAAGATTATGCAAAGTCTCGATTGGTTCGGATATGATGACCTAACCCTAATTTTTTTTGGCTTTTTCGTGGACTGTAGGTATGAAGAACAGACTCGATCTAAACTACTTAAAATCTGTAAAATCTCACCGAGCAACCCGGAAATCTGATACCACTTGATAGAGGCAAAGGTGTCCCGCCTTTCGATGAGATGGTGGATTTCGCTTTGGTGGAAGTCGACTTTGACGATCCGACTACGAAGCGGCGAGGACGCCGCGCTTAGCAATCGCTAAACCAACTCCAAGAGGTTATTGACCACGCCGAGCACGATCAACCCGACCACGAGGGTCTATTTCTACGAGCAAACGAAGAACAAGCAAGAAACCGAGATTGCAATCTGATATTGCGAATATAAGATGAAAGCTTTATTGATCAAGGTGGGGTTCTGTGGACGCTTTGTCCGGTCGTTGAACACAAACGGCACGCGCGGTTGCAGCTATGGCTAACTTTTGATCTAAACAAAACCCAAAGTCTAAACGGTGCCCTAAGGGCTGTATATATGGAGGAAGAGGGGAGAATTTCGTGGCCCTTGGTGGAGGGGTCCAAACTAACCCTATCTCTTGTTTCCCCACACATACGGACTCTAAAAATAGCCTATACTAATGTATTTCGAAATTACATGGGCCTGGCTCAATAATAAGGTGACGAGCACCTAGAATAGCCTCTGGACGAAATTTATGAAGTGGCATCTTGTATATTTCGTCCAAGGCTTCATGCACTCATTATGGTGGCTTCAAAGTCCTGAAATCATCACTTGTAACTCCATTCTGCCCTCTTGCGCATGCCATCATCTCCATGCTTGTTCTTGCTCCAATGTTCATCCTTCTCCAAGCTAGGCCCTTCATTTGTAAGCAAAACAAATGTATCCAATTTAGGCAGCATCATATTCTCATGAACATTAGAATCATTACCAAGAAACGAAAGTACCTGGTAATTTAGTTGGCGTGCGCGAGCTCTAGTAATTGGTCCAGTATGTATAGCAGCAGGGGCTGTGGGTGTAACAATGGTATTGATGTCCTCATCACTTGCACTCCTCCTTGACATCCGTGAAGCTCCGACAATACCTATGCATGCACATGTGAGGAGTGTCAAGTAGTATACCATCCTCAAGAGTGTCAAGTGAGTACGTGTAAAGGAGATGATTCACCTTTGTGTATGTGAAGTAGATGTCGCACGTGTCACTTGCCAACTGGCTCTTGACATGGTGATGTCCGAGGATGCTCCGTGATCATCCCTCCCTTGGGAAAGATCCGACTCGGATCGAAATCAAAATCACCATGGGAAAGAGATGATGTCGCCATGTAGAAGTGGACGATCACCAAGCATTTGTCATCTTGTAGTTCCACATGGGCACCCTCCAATGTCGCACCGGCCCTGTAATTCCTTCAAAAGTAGCAAAGATAACAAGCACTTGGAAAAACAAATGTGGTTGTCGAAGAGCAAAACGAAGCATTCAAGAGGTGATTCACCCAACAAGTGTTGTCATCAAGCATAGCATATGGTTTGACAAAGAAGTGTGGCATGGCATTTGAGCGTATAAATTGAGCACAATCAAGTATATCATGGGAACAATCAAGTATATCATGGGAGGTTAAGATGCAAATATATGTGATAAGTGAACAAGCATCAACCTCAAGGTCATAGCAAGCATGCATAAAGAGCTCAATGAACGGTCTATGGTAGGCATAAGAGTCATTCGAACACTAAATATAGTGAAATGTCTAAACACATGGGGCAAGTGCAAGACAATTCAAGCATAACGTGCATAGGGTGTAGTGAAGATAATGTGGCACTCAACACAATAGAAAGAGCAAGTGTTCATCATGTGTGAGGCAATCAAGTCAAGCATGTGATAAGCAAAGGGACATGGCATATGTGAAGAAATGATATTGGTGCAACCAACCATATGATAGTAGCAAGTAGTCCAAGAATTGGATGCAACACACAAGGTATATATGTCATGAAGCATGGAAATGTGGCAATCATGGTAGAAAGCAATATCTCGAACATGTGTGCAAATGGTGCAAGCAGCACATGAAGTATGATCCACAATATCCAAGCTCAAGAAGGATGTCACCTTGAAAGTGTGTCCTTGTGCATTCTTCACAATGCCAGAGTGGAAGCAAATACGGTGTAGAAACGAGTCGTGGTAGAATGTATGAGGCTCGCTCTCAAGAGCTCGAATGGTCAACTCACGTGAAGTGGAAGTTGACACAAAGTCCAAGTATCCTACACATGCACATGCACAAAACAAAGAGCGTATGCGCATGGTAGATAAACACATCATCCATCATGATGGTTCTCTTCTCTTGCACATAACCATTAGAAGCACAAGTGCATGAATAATATGATGCAACAATGGCGATATTCAAGGCACTAGGTATATGGTGCAAAGAGGTAAGACAAGCATGCTTCACAAGGACTATGTCAAAATCTCCAAACATGTGTGGAGAATGCTATGGGGCAATCTCATGAGCAAGACTATAAGCATTGTTGCACTCAATACATGGCAAATCATCTAGCATGAGAGATGCAACACATGGAGATATATGACACGAATAATATGAATTATATGCAAAGCATATAGATGGTTGTCATCAACCGCATGAGATGAGCAAGTATGACACAAGAGACAACGCATGTGAGAGGCATGAGCATATATGTCATCAACCCAAGAAAGCAAGTAGTGGAACATGGGTGATGCAACATAGCAAGCAATCATAGCAACTAAGTCAAGTATGCTAGTAGTGCTAAGATGCGATATACTAGAAGGAATCATGGCAAACATGTCCTTGGTGCAAATAGTGGGCATGAATAATTCACATGTCATAGCACAATCATGAAAGCAAGATATGAGGACAATAGCATGGGGCACATGATAAACATGGCAATAGCAACAAGGATCTCTACCAAGCATGCAAATACACATAGAAGTAGCATAATGATGAAACATGGGTAGATGCAAGCAAGGGTCACAATTGCATGGCAAAGGCATAGGAATGAGTATATCATGCAAAGTGAACATGGCAAGATGGGCATATGATATGTAATGAACAATAACCCATAGCCAAGTGAGGGCCATGTAGAATGAATGCGCGAAGTGTTTGCGCGAAGAGAGCGATGGGAAAGACAATCCATGGGATCCCAAATCATCGCTGTTTCTAGAGCTCGCTTTGTCAACTCGTGGGATTGCGAGGTTGACAAGTATTCATGGGTACCTGCACAAAAGAGACACAAACCAAAGAAATTTTGTGCGTGGTAAATGTACACAAGATCCATCATGATGTGTATGTGCATGTGAGTTAGCACAAGATAAGCATCGCCAAAGAAATTTGATGCATGGTATAAGAACATGTCATCCATCATGAAAGAATAGTTATTGTGTATGACATGATGGGGACACAAATTGAGAATGCAAGTATATGGCATATCAATAGCGTGTTTATTCATGGGGAGCATATGGTGCACACAAGTATGGGTATCATGCAATGAATGGGATGGATCAAAATCTCCTAAAATGCATGAGGAACCTATGGGGGCCTCCTCATGAGCAATATCGGAAACATCATATGGAGAAAATGGACAACATCCAAAACAATGTGATAGGGGCAGAGGTGTCCCGTCTTTCGATGAGATGGTGGATTTCGCTTTGGTGGAAGTTGACTTTGACGATCCGACTATGAGCGTGCGAGGACGTCGCGCCTTAGCAATCGTTAAACCAACTCCGAGAGGTTATTGACCACGCCGGAGCATGATCAACCTGACCACGAGGGTCTATTTCCTGCGAGCAAACGAAGAACAAGCAAGAAACTGAGATTGCAATCTGGATATTGCGAATATAAGATGAAAGCTTTATTGATCAAGGTGGGGTTTCGTGGACGCCTTTGTCCGGTCGCTGAACACAAACGGCACGCCGGTTGCAGCTATGGCTAACTTTTGATCTAAACAAAACCCAAAGTCTAAACGGTGCCCTAAGGGCTGTATATATGGAGGAAGAGGGGAGAATTTCGTGGCCCTTGGTGGAGGGGTCCAAACTAACCCTATCTCTTGTTTCCCCACACATACGGACTCTAAAAATAGCCTATACTAATGTATTTCGAAATTACATGGGCCTGGCCCAATAATAAGGTGACGAGCACCTAGAATAGCCTCCGGACGAAATTTATGAAGTGGCATCTTGTATATTTCGTCCAAGGCTTCATGCACTCATTATGGTGGCTTCAAAGTCCTGAAATCATCACTTGTAACTCCATTCTTGTCCCCTTATGCATGCCATCATCTCCATGCTTGTTCTTGCTCCAATGTTCATCCTTCTCCAAGCTAGGCCCTTCATTTGTAAGCAAAACAAATGTATCCAATTTAGGCAGCATCATATTCTCATGAACATTAGAATCATTACCAAGAAACGAAAGTACCTGTAATTTAGTTGGCGGCGCGAGCTCTAGTAATTGGTCCAAGATGTATAGCAGCAGGGCTGTGGGTGTAGCAATGGTATTGATGTCCTCATCATCCTCCCTTCTTGAAATGAAGTCGCCCTCGACGGAAGCTCATCTTCCTCACCCAAATAAGGCTTCAAATCTGCAATGTTAAAAGTGGACTAACCCCAAAATCTGCAGTAGCTCAAGTTTATATGCATTATCATTTATTTTCTAACACCTTAAAAGGACCAGCAAAGACGTGGCATTAGCTTTGATTATCGCAAATTAGGAAATCTATCTTTACATAAATGTAACCAAACAAGATCTCCTGTGCAAACACAACATGTTTTCTACCCTTATCTCCAAAGAAGTTTATATTTAGCATTCATACGCTCAATGTTTTCCTTAGTTAACTCATGCATTTTTAAAATCAACTCGTAACGTTCTTTAGCATCAAAATTAACCTTTCTCCAAGATGGAAGAGGCAACAAATCAATAGGTGCACGAGGTAGGAAACCATACACAATTTCAAAAGGGCACATCTTAGTAGTAGAATGCAATGAACGATTATAAGCAAATTCAATATGAGGCAAGCATTCTTCCCACATTTTCTTATTATTCTTCAAAATAGCCCTAAGCATAGTAGACAATGTTCTATTGACTACTTCAGTTTGTCCATCAGTTTGGGGATGACAAGTAGTACTAAAAAGCAATTTAGTCCCCAATTTAGCCCATAAACATCTCCAAAAGTGATGCGGAGCATCCTTCCATCATCCCCATGGACTCTACATCAACACCTACAACACCACAAGGACCAATGACTCGAGCACGTGCAAGAGCTCTTGAAACCGAGGTGACATCACTCCTCTCACAACTCTCCTTCGATTCACATGAGACATGGTTACTACCTCAAACGGAAACTCTATGCATACTCAGGCACCAAGGAGTCGACCATGAAGAGGCTAGGAAGCAAGGAGAACCGGAAGCGGAAGGCATGCATGAAGACGGGAGGAGAAAGCAACAAGGACTGTGGAGGCTGATGATCCGGACGGAGGCCGGACGATCTCGACAGAGCCCAGATGATCCGGACCCGGTCCGGACGATCCGCCACAGCCGACGGCAATGAAGCTCCCTCCCGGCTGGATCATCCGGACCCGCCCGGATCATCCGGACCCGCCGGACGTCCGGACCACCAGCCGGACATCCGCCCGCCGCCGCCACTCAGCCGAGCCTCCGCTCATCCGTCCCCGCCGACTGCTCGACCAGCCCGGATCATCCGGACCTTGTCCGGATTATCCGCCAGCGCCAAGGCGCTGTTGGGCTGAGCCCATGTACTACTTCGCCCTGCACTCTATATATAGGACCCCTCTCCTCACTTTGGGACTTAGCATTGATTAGCTCATATTTGTGTGTGAGAGCTTTGCTCATCCACTGGTATTTCTCCACGGAGATCAGGACCTCCGCTTAGGAGAAGATCCATCGGATTCAAGACCCCTATAAGGGAAGATCCTCGTGGATTCAAGACCTCCTCCGGAGAAGAATGGCTACCTTTGTATCTTTCCTTTGTTGATTTTGGACCATGTATCACTGTGCTTCATGATCTAGACCTTGTGTGATCGATCTCTTGTCGGTTGAGTGCCTCTCTCGCTTTTTTCCCCGTGATTTCCTCTCGTTCTTCCGCTTCTTTGTGTTCCTCCGTGAGGATCCCTCCAAACGTGAAATATCGACTAATTAGGGTTCCACCCTACATCATATGGTATCATGAGCCACGTTGATCACGCTTTTGGAGCCCCTACCGTGATTTCTAGCTTGATTTTGTTGTTTTCGCCCTAAAACCCAAAATCCCCACAAAAACCCCCAATTTTTTTTTTTTGTGATTTGTTAGTTTTGATGATGTTTTGTTGTTTTTGATCCGTGATTCGTGTGTAACTCGTGGATCTTGTGTTTCCCCACCTTCTCCCCTCGAATCCACCCAAAATCCCCAAATCGCCAAATTCCACCCCATTTTCGTGTTCTTCCCGAGCAGTTCTGCGGCGTGAGTCGACCTGTTCGGATCATCCGGACCAAGTCCCGGATCATCCGATCGCCCGATCATCCGCCCTGCCCGGATCATCCGCTTCCTCCGCCGAACTACACTTGTGCAATACCCCATCCACCACCACCACCATCTACTCATACATATACCCTCCCCACCTCATCCACCACCATTTCCACTTGCCAAACCCCAAGACAAACCCTCCGCATTTCCATTCAAGTTGAGTTCGACAATTTGAGTGAGATTTCTGTGTCCTTTGTGTTTCGCTATCTAGGTGCGTGTGACATCAACAACAAACGCCATTTTGGTCGGCTACTCATCTTCGCCACGGACGGTAACATCGACGTACATCTTTGTCATACCTTGCAATTGCATTGATAACCATCATATACCATCTTTATGCTGCTTACCCACCGAGACTAGCCTTTGAGTATTGCCGCAACGTGACTTGTGCACATTAGTTGCATACACCATATCATACATACAATTGAGGTGCATATCTCGAATCAACTTGTGTGTCACAAAGTTGTCATCGCATACACAATTGCTATCTTAGTTCGTCAAGTTTGCATAAGAAAAGAGCTCAAAAGAGAAAGAGCCACTCAAGCTTTTAAGCAAAGAGGAAAGATAAGCAAAGAGCTTATAAGCAACAAGTATAGCATCATACAACATTAAGATTGTCATATAAGATCATCTTGGATCATTGCACCGATACACCATACATATAGCATATGGGATAGAGATCGCTGCATTTTTGCCTAGTAGGTTGTGCACAAGTCCGATCCGCCTATTGTGCAATCGTATTATGCTCTCTCTAGTATTGTGCAACAAGAGCATTTTCGTGGATTCCACATTTTGGCTCACTTTTGGTTTGCACAATCCCATTTATATATTTGCGTGTGTGTTTCGCAGTACCAATACTTGCTTGGTCTACTTGTTGCATATGCTAATTTGCTAATCTTCTTCAACATTTTTGAGTCAAGCTAACAATTGCAATCAATTTTGTGCCACCATCCTAACCAAGCTCCACCAAAGGCTTTTATTTGTGTAGGTGTGAGAATCGACAAGGATCGGTACCAATAGTGCTATTTCATTGTCCGCATTTGAGTGAACTTGATTCATCTTCAACTTCGTCAAAGGTACATTGGTATTCATTCTTCTCCTTCTACCACTCACAATTTGCTTGAAATGATGGATAGGCCAAGTTCTTCGACAAATCCACTCTTCATCGAGCAAGACGATTTAAATGTCATCCCACGTCACCAAGAGCCACCTCTTTGGCGCAAGAACGAGCTCTCCATCAAGAGCAACAAGCAATGAGCTAACGATCGACAACCTCTCCACCGACTTGCGACTCTCCGAGCAACGTATACAACATTACTTCGACAACAAACTCGACGCCAAGACAAGAAAGAGAACGATGCAAGAATGGACGAGATCCGCGCTTTGTTGGTGAACCGCGATTTCTACCTCTTCACACTCAAGACGGAGCTACTCAAGTCGCCACTCCGACGACTCCTTCTCCGACACAAGTACACCGTCATCGAACATTCTTCGACGAGCCACGCCAAGATCGCTATGCATCTCGCAACCCGCTACACGACAAGAATCTCCAAGAGCAAGTTAATGAAGAAGTTCCTCGTCCTCAATCGAAGTCAAATGGCGTTTGCTCAAGCTCAAGAACGACAACGCCTTCGCTACCAACAAGAACAAGAACGAAGCGCGCTTACACCTAAGAGCAACAAGACGCCGAGGCTCAACGC